>JBAFWW010054286.1:0-13941 GCA_036873685.1 Agapornis canus | reverse complement strand
GCAAGAAAGGGGGGTTGAGTGAGTGAACGAGCTGCATGGCTGGGTTTAAACCATGGCAGCATCTGAGTGTTTAGGCACCTGAACTTATACTTGGTTGCTAGTCAATGTAAAAATATAATTGAATTGGAGATGGTAGCAGGGAAATATAGATGATTCATCTGAAAGTATACTATTTTCTGGTACTTCCTCTCTTTTTTTGTTCTTTTGAAGACCACTTAATGGTGAATGTTGAATGTTCCTAAGTAAGAGTTCTGATTTGTCGTTAACACTGATACACATTTTAAAATAATACCTTTGAGCTTGCGAGAGAGTCTAATTTTTTTTTTTTTTTACTCCTTGAGATACAGTAAGCATATGTTCTGTGGTAAAAATGTGCTTGAAATTGGATAGCTAGTAATTTCCTGTGAGTTTTAAAGTTGAACTGTAAGCCTGAAGGACAGAAAATGTGCCATGTCGCTCTTGTTAAACTGTCAAATTATTGCTGCATATGAGATGTGAGGATTTTCAGTTTCTTCTCAAAGCATTTTTGGAGGATGAGTCAGTAAAGCAGTTATCTAATTTATCCATGTTGACTGCACATTGAATTTTATATTCTGTTATGTTTGATTACACTGTTACTGGGCTAATACATTGGGATTTTTCTTTCTTTTCTTACAGGATTCAGCTCAGGAGAGTGTAATTACACGAGATATTCATCGTACATTTCCAGCACATGATTATTTCAAAGATACAGAAGGAGATGGTCAGGAATCTCTATACAAAATCTGTAAGGTACAGTCAGTACTCTGAATCTTAAAATGTGTTCCGTCTTTTGCTATGACTGTATTTCGCCCTGCTAACCATGTTCTGATCTAAGTCACTAATCAATAATATTTTAAAGCTTTATTTAGATAGCATGTGGAGAGTGCAGTGTCTCTGCAGTACTGGATAACCTGAAGTATTTTCAATAACCTTGCATTTTGTATCTCCTAAGATGCATATGAGAAAAGTTTGGCTCAAATAAGGTTTACTAAAGAGCAGTTTGATAGCAGAGGTCTGCTTCAGTGTAAGCATGATGCCGTAATGCTTTAATGGCAGAGAGGTTTGCAAAGGAAGAGAAACTGTTTCTCAGAGCAAGCTCTGCTGTGAGATTAAGCAAGAGTGTCTCTAAACAATAATCTATAAAACAGGCCAGCTGACCATTCAACAGGCAATGTGTGTGCATAGATATTCACTCATACCTCTCAATCACCTCTGATAAAAGAAAACTATTTTTTTCCAATTTGCACATGGGGAAGTTGAGGTAATAAATGAAAAGATTGGTCCAGCTTGTACAGATGTTTTTCATTGCTTAGGAGAAATGCAGAAGGTAGAATATTGCAACAAAATAGGTGGTTCTCTGGCTGTCAGTTGCAGATTTTACTGTGTTTCTGCCAGTCAGTTTTCATTTTACATTTATTTCTACATGCAGAATAAATGATTGCCTTAAACAAAGCCATTTCCACTTCTCTTCCTTTTTCTTGTTACTCTCTTTCCATCTCCAGTTGATTAACAGACAGAAATGATGGAGTTGTCATAACAAGTAGAAAAGAGTGTCCTGCCTTTGGAGTATAATGATGCTTATTCCTCTTCTCCAGATAAATTATGCGATCATATAGATTCCTATTAAAACAGTAATTTGGATGACTTAAATATATCTATATAGTTTATATACATTGAAGTTCACTGTCATGAGTAATTCACATTAGAAAAAAGAAAAGTAAAAATAAAGGAGCATAGAGATTTTTGAACCAATTATATTGATTTCTTACCAACCTTGGAGGGCTCTAGAAGGCTACAAGAAATCAGTGCCCATCTTTGAAAAGAACAACTAGGACAATATGAATAATTGAGATAAATTAAGTGAAAAATGATGGAACAACATTCAACTTATCAAGAATTAAATGTGAGAAGCATGTTATAATGAATGCCTATGAGTTTACTGAAAATAGATCTTAAAGCTAATATGGCAAAAATAAGATAAAGTACAGGTTTAATTGGTGAAGGTATTCTTATCAAAATCCTGTATCTCACATAGTTTGCCATGCAAAAAATGTATACATGCTGACATTGAAGAATTAACTGGCTAGCTATTGGTTTACTAAACATCAGCAGTGAAAAAATATATTTCAAACAAGGTGTCATGAAAATCACTTGTTCATTTGATGTACTCTGCTTAGTCACCTAGGAGAAAACAGAAAAATAATTTCTGATAAAGATGTCTTGATGAAACAAAGAAAAAGGGAATGGTAAATAATGAGATATTAAAGGATGTATAGATAGATAGTGTTTTACAGCTGCTTCAGCTGCCTGTGATTACTGTGTCTCCAGAATTAAGGACAATTACTTCTACAATGGAAGGAGTCTGTAGAGCATGAAGAAAGGATTTGGGCACATACTTTGGAAAGAAAAACTCTTTTTCATGTGTCTGTCTATTTTTTTCTAATAAAGAGAAGAAAAAGGAATGAATCTGAACTAGAAGTAACTTCAAGGAAGTATCTGTCCAGCAGGCATTTTCACAGAGATAGAGATCTCTGACCTTCCTGGGTTTTCTGTAGTCAAAGTGAAGGATTCTGCTTGTCCTCCAAAGCTTAGGAGCCTTTTCTGACCTCTATGGCTCTTGCAGAAAAAGTTGCTGCAGATACTGTCTTCTTTTCTAGAAGGATCTTGAAGCCTGGGAGAATTTCATCCCAACTTCCAAAGAGGAAGTCAGGCAAAACTACCAGGAGACCTGTGTGAATGAACATTTAGGTCCTGAACAAACTCAAAAGCCTGCAGAGGGTGTAAGCAAGACAGGCATCCTGAGTGGAATGCGGGGTAATTGTCAGAGCAGCCAGGGATCAGCTTGGGATTTTTTTTATGTGCTTATTGGTTCAAAGAAGGATTTGGGAAGCACATCTTCCTGTTAGAACAGCCATATCCAATCTTTAACATTGCATTATTTATGAGTTTACTGATTTTATTCTTGACAGCTTCTACCTACTTGCCAGCATTGAGATCTATGTAGATTTATAGGCAGCAAGCAACTTTTCCTTCATCCTTGCACTGTTTCCTTAAATGGGTATGGCTCTGTTCTGCAGATGATGTTCCAGTTGGGTCTGGCTCGACCTCAATTTATGGTTGATCTGGTGAGTTTTGGAGAAATACTGTTAAAAGCTAAGCAGTTTGCTTATAAACTCATCATTCTATTAGGAAAGAAAATAATCTTTGTTGAAAGTAATATTGTGGCTTCTTTATATTACTAGAAGAACTTTTAACAGAGCTGCTGTGCACTTGTCCTTCTAATATTAAAGCAAGATATTTGAAGAATAGGATTATTCAATAAGGCTAGAAAGGGTCTGTCCTCAAGTGTGAGGGTAAAAAGCTGAAGAGCATTTTCTTCATTCCCCACTGAAACGAGGGATGATCTGAGCTGTCACATAAAAATGAAAACCATTAAGAGCTCACTGCCTCATTTTAACAGGTCTGTCAGTTTTAGTTCCATCTCTTAATCTCTTCTTCAGAACAGTAGGAAATCAGAAAGATGGAAATTTTTCAGTTGCAGAACATTTATGTGACAAGGTATCTAAAAATAAACTTAAGGCTGACAATGGTGATAAGGAATGAAAAGAGTTCTAGATTATAGATTGGAGATTTCATTTGAGGACATCACATAAGCTAGATTTGCAGAGAGAAAGCATCTTTTGGAAAATAGTTCTTTCCTTGCAAACTTTCTGTTTAAATACTATGTGAATTCTTGCTCTGTTTAAAGAGCTCATTCGCTGCATTACAGTGTGTAACAGAATAGTACTCTTGACCTACTTCCATGCATACATATGTAGTTAACAGCTCAGTGCTCCAGGGAATCAAAGCATTTGGCAGAATTGGCCCTCTCAACTGTTTGGAGTGAATGCAGTGCAGAATTTGACATGAGATTTGTTTTGTCTAATTTTGTGATTAAAGTAACTCCTATTCGACACACAACCACTCTGACTTTAGTAGGAGAAAGGGAGTATGCTTCAGGGAAGTCATTCGGGTTAGGTAGGTCAGTGTTCTTACTGAGCAAACTGGAAAAATAATCAAAATGCTTCCTTTTTTTTTCCCCAAAAATGTTTGAATTACTTTTCAAAGTTGGTGTCAGTATTTTCCAGTACACAAAGGCATTGTAGATGGATATGAGTCATTTGTATTATGACATATTTTGTTACTGAATACTTACCTCCTTGGTTGATAAAATTTGTAGTTTTTTCCTAATCCCAGTCATACTTTCCTTAAGGTTTTATGTACAGGATCAGTGTGATAGCTGGTTTACTGTGAAAAGAAATACCCTATTTTGGTCATTGTTCCAATGTGCGACTGTTGGTAACCATATTAGTAGAAGGAATAATAAACAGTTTTTCTAGCAAAACTAATACTGAATGGGCTCCAATATGTTATTGTTTTGGGGCTTTTTTTCTGCTTTCTTTGCTGTATGTGCTGAATTTGAAAATGTCTTTGAATCCCTTTTCTGTGACCAACAGCTTCTATACCAGGATAAGCTGCAAATGATGGCTTGTTCTTTGGGTCATCCTTCAGCATGGCTGTCCTTTAAGCTGTTTGTCTAACTTTAATTCTTTTACTTACATTTTAATTTCAATTTCATTGCATCTTTTTTTCAGATGATCACCTCTTCTCAGCATGCACGAGTTCTTCCATCTTTTACCATCCTTAGTATCTCCTCAGATTTACAAATGGGAATTTTCCATATTTGTCGAAGTTGGTTTAATTATTTGTCAGAGAGCAGATCCCTTTCTTTCCTACAGGAAAGAATTTGCCAGTTTTAGAAAAAACAGAAGCACAAATGGAATCAGTTAAGAATTATTTTTTTTTTTTGTTATTTTCTTTCCCCTGCATTGAAGAGTAATTTTAGTAAATATTATTGTCTTGTTTCATGCAAAGGATTTTTCATGTTACCTTGCCTTCCTTCATCTGCATATTAATAAGTCTCCTTCTTTGTGCATCTGTGCTCAGTGAGGAAGCAGTAGTACTGTTCTTGCATATGGTGTTTCTGCTGAGACTTTACTAGTGAAAAGGTCAGGATTGTGAATCTTGAATGCTGGCAAGAGAGTAAAATGTTCAGAAGCCTGCCTGAATAAATGTGAAGATTTCTTCATTCTCTCGGCCCTTATAGCTCTGGAGGAGGCATATTGTATAGCATACATGTGCCTCTCTCTGATACTCAATTATGAGTAATTTATAAAAATAGAGTTTTCAGTTGCCAGAGAAATTCTTTGTATAATGTGATAGATCCTGAATGCTGCAGTCTTGGGAATATTATTACTTACAGGCTGTTAGCCTTATAATAAATTGAGTTTTAAATTATAGAATCACTAAAATTATTCAGCAACCAAGTGTGTCATAAAATACCTTCTTCAGTAAAAAGTCTGCATCAAAATATGAATGTTTTCATGAGATAGTCTGTTTTTCAGACACTGTATAAGTCTTCTAACTCTAGTAAAATGGACTTCTGCACAGACGTATGTCTGTAAGATTTAGTGGATTCCTGAGGTCATATCTATCATTTTGATAGTGACAAAAAAATAAGTAATGAGAGCAAATCAGGCTTGTAATTCTCCACTCAAAAAAACTTGCATTCAATTTCTGTTACATTTTCCTTTTTCCTGGGACACAGATGCTGGATAACTCCTGTGGCTGTTAACAAGTATTGTGCCAGTGTGCCTGTTGCAAAGAAGTGAGCATTTCCTGTGCCAGGAAACATTACTGAAAA
The DNA here is from genome assembly GCA_036873685.1 of Agapornis canus. Classification (NCBI taxonomy): domain Eukaryota; kingdom Metazoa; phylum Chordata; class Aves; order Psittaciformes; family Psittacidae; genus Agapornis; species Agapornis canus. The sequence goes on along the minus strand of JBAFWW010054286.1, from coordinate 8,177 downwards.
GAGAGATAGTGTTATTGCAGATGAGAGATGGAGATCTGTAAAGCCTCTGCTCTTCCCTCTGCATTGCTGCAAAGTGTATGTGGGGGAATGTAAACTCTAGAAGTATAAGACCTTTGTATGAGGCAGACACTGCAGAATTGGTTTTGTGAGCTCTCTTTGGTTTCTGAGGTAGTTGTAATGTTTAGTTTCCAATGTCACTGAGTTATTACAGTTAAGGAAAATGGACAATGCGATTGTAAGCTTTTATTTGCTAGTTAGTGTTTTGCATTTTGTTGTTTTAAGTACATTAGAATTCTCCATAATTAAAAACAATAATTTTCATGCTTATGAGGATACAAAATCATGAAGAAGATTTCAGTCTGGAATTTCAAACGTATTCTCTTCCTTTTTTAAACCTGCTGGGACTCATACACAGTAGTTGCAGAAAACAAAAAAAATCAGGTTTTAAATTTAAATAAGCAAACTTTCCATTTGTCTTTAGTGGCTACTTGGAATTTTTCTGTCTACAGAAGATTCTGGTCTTGGAGATTTTCCTTCATTAAGTATTTTAAAGAAGAATTTCTGTGCATCTCTGGATTCTTCATGCACTTTCCCAACAGGCAATTCTCTATCATCAGCTTTATTTGAAGAGACATTTTATTATTTACTTTCTAATGATGCTGTACAAATAACTGCATAGTAGTTCTCTTTAAAAGACGGATAACTATTACATATATGTTTTATTCTGTGAGATGTTCACTTAAGTTAAAATGAATGAAATCAGGCTTCAAGTCAGAATCTTCATTAAGTCCCACTTATGAGACAGAATATTTAAAATCTCAATTAAGTAGAGAATTCTGATTGGAAATTCTCGAAGAGCTTAAGAAAATAATAACTTAAAAGACTGCAGCATTGTCACATGTTGCCATGAAGAAAGGCCCATTCTCTTGAAATTACAAAGTTACAGTGACTGCAGTGGAAATAGGGGATTTGGGATTTTGCCTGTTTTTTTTTCTTTTTAGTATTTCATGTAGAAAGACAAAGTTAATGTTCCCCAGTTCCTTAAAAGGATGAATGCTAAAGAATTAATCTTAGATCTTTTGTTAATAATATATTATGGTGGTACCTGTAGGCAGCATGCTTAGTTTTGAGACTGTTTTGGTTAATGACATCGTATTTCAGAAATATCAAGTCCTAAAGGTTACTTAAAACTAAAAAAGTATAATTAAAAATATAATATACATAGAGCCTCAAAAATTTATTTGCTTTGGGCAAATACAATGAAATCATGTAGATTTTAGAGACTTCATTAAAAAATAAAATCTTTAGCTTACAAAGGATTACAGTGCTTTGACTTAACAACAGAATCTTTCTGCTTGATCTGATTTTCATGCAGAACTGAAGTATCCAAATATCCGATAACAGCTGCTTGTGAAGATCAGATTTTGGGGAAGGATGTAGTGGAAAATAATTTTGAAGAGCAAGCAAATCAAACAGTTAATTTTTTTTTTCCATGGTTTTTGATTGCTTCAAAGATTTCTTAATGATACCATCCTTTTACTGAACATTTTTCTCAAGATACATTCTATGTATATCTGTGTCCACTAATCAATTTGAATGTTATTTAAAGAAAAGAAAATTATCAAGTATGTACTGATTTGTAGTTCTGTGGATTGCCTCTTTTTACAAATATTTTAAGTTATTCGTCTTCTGATTTAATCAGTCAGTGAATGATTTACTGTTTACTTCCAGAAACCCCCTTCCCCTCCACACCCCCCAACCTTTTGGGCTGAGCACTGCCTGTTCTTCATAAATTTTTAGCATTTTTATTACTTTTAATTTATCACCTCTTCCAATATTCAGATATCTTTGAACATATCCTTCTTAAAAATGATCCAAGCAGGATGACAACCCCTGTGATTCTTCTGTAATAAAACAGACACAAGGAAAGTTCACATGTATTTTCTGCTATAGTTTAAATACAACTTTTCTACCTTGATCATATTTTTTCCTAGTAGAGGCTTTGTCTTCCTACTCTGGATGTGCTTCAGACAGATTGATTACTAGGTTTAATGTGTTTAGGAAGTTGATTATGGGAACTGTTCTTTGTCTTCCTTCATATTTTTATATTTAACATGCAAAGTGAGGATTTTCTTGCACCCTTATAATTTTCCCTCTTCTGCCATTGTTTCAACATCTTTCACTATCTCAAAAGGAGTATCATCTTATTTCTGGTAACTTTCTGTATTTTTTGATATATGTCAGCTTTGGAGGCAGTTTGTTCCAATGTGTTGTTTCCTTAATAGTTATTTTGCAACTTGTTTGGGTTAATTTATTGCAGTTTTCAGCAGATTGTTAATTTTTGTGCTAATAACGCTTCTCATGTCTTCATAATTTCCTATACATTTTTTAGCCTGGATTTTTTTTTTTTTTGTAGGTAGAGTAAAAGTGCTGTTATATATTATGTGGGAATCATAAGTCAAGTTTATTATTTATAATGCTGCATATCTTTTTCCAATAGAGCTCTTTTGTCAAAAGCCAAAATAATACATTTTTCAGGAATGCTATAGAAATAAAATACTAGGCATCCATAAAGTAATAGATTTTAGGGAAAAGGAGATAAAGACTCATGTTGATAATAATTAACCAGTGGATGGTTCTAATTGGCCATATGCAATATTGATTTAAGTGTTGAAAGTATTTTCTATTAATTCAGGGCTTAGTAGCTAAAGATTAATTTTAAATTAACTTTTTCCAGGAGAGCGCTCCTTTTTTTCTTTTTTCAATTCAAAGTTTTGTATCTGCTAATGTACATTTCTGGAGCTATTTTTTGTTTTATTTTTGTAGCTAGAGCTGGTTTAAACTAGTAAGTAGACTGCAATCATAGAGTCATGGGTTGTGTTGTAAGGGACCTTGAAGATCATCTAGTTCCAGTACCCTTGCCACAGGCAGGGACACCTTCCACTAGACCAGGTTGCTCAAAGCCCCATCCGGTTTGCTCTTACACACTGCCAGGGATGGGGCAGCCACAGCTTCTCTGGGCAAACCTGTGCTAGTGTCTCACCATGCTTACAGTGAAGAATTTTTTCCCAATATCTAAAGCTGATGCTGCCCTCTTTCAGCTTAAAGCCATTCCCCCTTATCCTGTCGCTACATGTGCTTGTAATAAATCCCTCTCCAGCTTTCTTGTAGACCCTCTTTAGGTACTTGGAAGACTGCTTTAAGGTCTCCCCAGGTCGTTCTCTTCTCCAGAATGAACAACCCCAACTCTCTCAGCTTGTCTCCATAGGAAATGTGCTCCAGCTCTCTGATCATCTTCATGGCCCTCTGCACGTGCTCCAACAGGTCCATATCCTTCTTACACTGGAGGCCCCAGAGCTAAACCAAACTGTAATGGTTCTTTCAAACTTTTATTATTTCTTTTTCAGTAATTTATGGGATTAGTCGTCTTTTATTTTCTTGACTAATGAAACTGAGCAATGGATTTGGGATTATTTTCAATCAGATTCTCAATAATCCAACCTGATTCAAATGAATGGTGAAGAATATAGACAAATAAGAAAGACCTGTAAGCCATAGTTCAGTCTTCACAAAGCTACAAATGTATTAGGACATGTATGGATGACTTGTTTATAAACAGCTTGCAAGGAATACTTATTTTATATTCTTTACAGAAATCTCATCCTTGGGAATCATTACAGAATTCTATATGAATGTTTTATTTTTTTCATGTCAAATTAATTAAATACTTCAAAAATATTCTCTATTTCAACATTTCTGGCAGAAGTTATTTGCAGGTATGTTAATTCTGTTGCCTGGAAAGGAGTTGCATCTCTTTCAGAGTCACAATTCTTTTTAATTTTTGAAGAGGCAGCTTAGCCAATTTTGTCATCTCATACGATAGCCAGGTGGGTTTGGTTCCCCAGCACACCTGACATTGTTTATTCACAGTCTCTCTGTGCTTTTGTTCAGTGAATTTGCAATCTTGATTTTATTCAAGACTTAAGAATATAAGCACAGTGTGCCAGTTCTTATCTGTAAATAGTCTTGGAGGTGTTATGAGGGCAGAGTGGATTTTCTGATTCATGTCGCTTGTTCTTCCCTATAACTCTGCCCATGTCCTCTTGTTTTCCCTGGCTGTAACCCTAGTCCATTGCTTATTCTCTCAGGATGTCTCTCGTGCTGCTTATACTTTTTCAAGTTTCCTCAAATTCTTAACATCCTCCAACATCTTGTTCAAAACAGTATCTGTCTTCATGTCTCAGAAAAGGAAAGGTTGGTTATTTTATTTTTTTTCTTTTCTATTTTTTTTTAAGAATTAAAAAAAAAAAATTAATAATAAATGGCAGTTATACCATAGGAAGTTGAATCTTGTTCCTTCTTCAACATAACAAGGACATGGAAAACCAGTTTCTGTGAAATTTTCAAGCTAGAGTAGTTGTTGGTGGTTATCTAACAACCTCAGGTCCTATACTTTCATGATGTCAGAACTTGTTTTTCCAAAACCAAACAGGCATGCTCCCCACAACACAAACTAACATGGGTTTTAGTTCATATTTCTTACATCATTAAAGCTGTATCATTACTCCATTCAGCAGAATTATCCTTGATTTAGGTGGAAAGAAATTGCATCCAACTCCTTTCATGCTGTTAAAAATATAAGCATATTTACAGATATGGCAGCTGTGGAAGATTGAGGGTGACCTATAAGTGTTTCCTTAATTCCCTGTAAGCCGAAGCAAAGCTGGTTACAGTTTCACTCCCTTTATTATTTTAGCCTGCATAGTATTACATATTCTGAATAGTTCATTGATTATAACACATTTTGATAATGCCTGTATGTATTTTAAATATATATTGCCTTCTATTTTTTCTAGGCATACTCTGTCTATGATGAAGACATTGGCTATTGCCAGGGACAGTCTTTCCTTGCAGCTGTGCTTCTACTTCATGTGAGTTAATTGCAAAATGAAAGCTTTGAAGTTTGAAACCAAAGGAGCTTTGAAACAAGTAGCACTGTGACATGCTATTTGACAGATACTTACTGTTGTTTATTTGTCTGTGTTTGTTTTCCTCTTGTAGCTTTTTGGCAAGTAATGACTAATGGCTTCTATCTTGATAAATGTAGATTTCCTTTATTTGGGATGAATCCGTTAAATTGTCAAGTACTTCTGTGTCAAAACCTGAAGCTGATCTGTTACATATTAATATTTTAATTTAGTTGTCACATAGGTGAACTCCCTTTGTGTTTATGGGGAATTTAACTTTGGGAGATATTTTCAGAGTTGCTAACCAGAGCAAGCAGTCTCATTAATTTTCAGTGACAGCTTTCTTCTAGGCACATTTTATAATACCTTTTGAACGAAAGCTGAGTTTTAACCTTGATATTTTAGCTTGTAACCAAAAACTATACAAACTTTGGTCTGTTGCTTGCTAAATATACATGTGTGTGTATGTATAGAGATAGATAAATACACATTTTTTATATTTGCAAGATGCTTGAGCTTTGATGTAACGGTGGAAAGGCCGCAGATTCATGTAGTGCGTATATCAGGCTTACTCTTACTCAGGCTCTTACCTGCTTTTTTGTCAGGGTTTAAGTAATATATTATTATTCATGGTTCAAATAAATTTCAGATTATGGTTTTGAGCCAGCTGTTGGTGGTATATATGTTACGCATACACTTACTAAAGCACAGAGAACTCAAACTCTGATTAATTTAAGTTGTAATTCCTAGCGAGATGTATGACTGCTTGAAGACGTAAGGAGCATGATAACACAGTGGCAGTGTTACAGAGAAGCTTTAGATTCTTTAAGGATAAACCTGAATTAGTCACATTATTACAATTTCAGATAGACTGCAAATTAGTTTATCAGTTATTTTGCAATTAACTTTTTACCCAAAGAAGCATTTTTGAGTTCCACTGAGAAAATAAGCCATTTTCAATACCAGTGTAGTTTAGAAATGAGTGGGTGTCACGTTCTTAACATTTGACTAATACTTCAGCTACTTTCAGTTGTATTTTGTCATTGTTAAAGAGAATCATCTGTTTCTAGTGTTTCTGGAGTTAGAAAAGATTGCCCTGTACACTTAAAAGTGTAAATGACAATTACACTACTTTTAATATGCGCTTTATAACATTTGCTTTCATAATAGGGTATTAAACTGAAATAATCAGAGAAAGGGGGGAAGGGGAGCAGTCTCAATGAACACATGTAAGTTGGGAGCTTCCCAGGATGCCCTCAAACTCGTTTTTTTCAAATTCTCCAACCAGTGTGTATGATGTGAATGCTTGCAAAACTCTCTAACTCTTGTATCTTTGCATGGCTGTCTAGACTCCTTCCTTTCCCCTTTTTTCTGGGACAGTTTATCCTTTCTCTTCGGTGTAGTTATCTTTCAGGGATGGTTGGGTAGCCTGAGCCTCCATCCTGGATTTTTGTGATTTTGCTGCTTTGATGAAATTCCAGTCCAAGGTCAGCAGGTAACTTCTAATCACAAGAGGACAGTGTTGCCAACTCTAATTATTTTTCTGTGAGTCACACAGTTTTTGACTGCTTTTTTAACTTGTTGTCTGCTTTCTGGAGTCATTGCAAAAAGTCAGTCTGATCTAGTTCAGGATGTCCTTAGTCATGGCAAGAGTGTTGGGCTAGATGACCTTTGAAGGTCCCTTCTGCCCTGAACTATTCTGTGATTCAGTTTGAAAAGCTAAAATTAAATTTAAAAAAGGGTAAGTTTCTGACTTTTATGAATCCAAAGAAAAGACAATAAGAGGAAAATATTTAAATATTACAAATCAGAATGGAAATGCCCAAAATAATGTGTTTTGCTTAAATAAAATAAGAAATTAAAACCCGAGTTATGATTTTGAATTCTTGGGGTTGGTAATATTGGAGAACCTCTATCACTGAGAGTGAGGACTCTGTCACCTCTGCCTGTAAATGATTTTAGCCTAGTACTAACCTCTGTTCCTACTCCCTTTCCCTGTCCTGGGGAAGGAATGGTTATCAATGCACGAGTGTCTGATTGAGCATGCAAGGTAGGTGTGCTTGTGCATGAGCGACTGTCATTTTATTAGAAATAATAATTATTTTGCTAAAAAACCTGAAATTCACATTTATCTTACTGTTAGAGTAGATTCAATCTTTTTGGTCAGGATAAAACCATTTATTCTTTTTCCTCTGTCTGCAGCTTTTATCTGCTGTCAGTGGGGAACATTCCGTGCAGCTGAAATTGTGATAAAGAGCTTTGAGATTCCTAAGCACTTGTCCTAGGCAAACCTAGTCTGGATGGGTAGCTAGGAGCAGATCTGGCAGTTCTTTATGCTAAGTAGTTACTTCCATTTATGATGTCTGAAAGTGAAAATGAAACTGTTTGCCCATAGCCTTGGAGACAGGTCATAATCATAAGCTGAACATAATAGATGAAACCCTGGAGGTAAATATCAAGAGACTAAAATTCTCTTTGAAGGAAATACTGAGCTTTTATCTGTTGCTGATATTTGATAAGGCTGAATTAGTGAACATACTAAAAGGTCTAGAGTTGTCATTCTTTATACTTAATAATTGTTTTCATTTGTTACGATCTGGTGCCTGCAAAAGAAAGGTTGCTTTTAATGTGATTGAAAACCTGATCTGGGGTCTGCAGTGACTCTGCTTGTGCCCTATTATTGTGTTACCTGAAGGCATGGGAGAAGTGGGGACATTTTAAGTGGAGATTTCATGACACAAGGCTTCCTACAAATTCAGTGTTCAGTAGGCTCAAGCCAACAAATGTAACTTTAAAGTGGCTCACATAGCTTGTCTTTTAGAACCACCTTCTAAAACTCTGCTGGATGATAAATTTTATTCAAAATTTAAATAGAGATTAGGGAGATAAGGCTTCTGAAAATGTCACAATGTTAATAGGTGGGATCAGCCCTCCTGAGTTCACAAGTAGGTTCTGAAGCCAAAATATCTACTTTCTCTATTCATTCTGGGAAACTTGATTTTAGAGAGTTTTGATGTCCTGGTGTTTGGATGAAAGTGGATAAGGAATATTCTCCCTAAGGGTTGGTGCTGCCATAGTTCTTCTGAATTTTTCCTTTTAACCAGGTCTCAGTGGAAATCACTATCTTGAGTGCTTTTTATTTTGTTTCTTTCTTCTTTTTTTTTTTTTTTTTATTTTTTTTTTTTTTTTTTTTTTTTTTTTTTTTTTTTT
>JBAFWW010054281.1:0-26577 GCA_036873685.1 Agapornis canus | reverse complement strand
TACCTTTGAATATACCATGCACGCACTAGCTGTGGTGTACAGTGTGGCGTGGCAGAGAAAATGCACACAGGTATTGGTAGAAAATAATTATGTAGATTTCACCACTTGACATCAAACTGTAATGAACCTAGCAAAAACTCCATTGTAGATTTTATTAGTTTTTAGATACATCATGGCATCTGTTCAATAGAATAGAGAAGGATTTAATATCAATGCTATAAGAGGAAGTTGTGTTATTAGAAGAATGAGAAATTTTAAAACAAATGCTTGCAGCATTTATTTAATTATTTTAAAACTAGGGGCTTTTTTCAGACCTAACTTATTGTGTTTGCTTGCACTGTTTTAATTGTGTGCCCTTTCCTTTCTTCGTGCATTATGAAAATATGGTATTGCTAATCTAGGCTGAAATTTTTCTGCTGCATAACTCACCGTACTTAATGTGAAAGAACCAATGCAAAATGGTTTAGTTGTGTGTTCCTTTCCTGAGAGATTTCAGTTCCAGACGTGTATCAAAGTCAGAATCCCAAATGCTTAAGTTTACTGCCTCTCACTTTGTGTTCTGTTTCAGCATATAACTATAAAAAGAAAATTCAATTTTCTTTTGATTAGACTCCGGTTTTTAAATTCTAAATGACTTTGGGGAAGCTTGCAAGGCATATGTACAGAATTAATGCAAACCAAGAAAAAAAGTGGAAATATTTATTTTCTAGTGGAAGTCTATATTGCCATTGTATATGTGAATTTGTAGTTTTTCATACAAACATGTGAATTTGTAACTCAGAATAGTTAGTCTGATCCTCTCTGAATAGTGACTCAAAAGGGGAATGCATTTCTCTTGGTCCATCAACAAGTTTGCTGCTGCTATTCATCAGTTCACACAAACTGCCAAAACCGATGTCTGCCTTGCTCTCCTTACATCTAATGTACTTTTTCTATAAACTCTGGGGATTACACCAAGCTTTTATAACTGGCAGTATGGCATAGCAAGTGAAGAAAGCAAGGGGAGAAAAAAGATATTAAAGCTTTCTTAGGACACCAGGACCATTGCTCATCATCAGAGCTGTCCTTGTGAAACCATGATCCTTCTAGCAGCCCTTGGAAAGTCATATTTTGCCACTAAATGGAAAACAACAATTAGCTCTGATGGATGTTCAAGATTACGATATCTTTTATTCTCAATTTTTACAGTTTCAAATAAATGTCTCCCTTGCTTCCTGCTGCCTTACTGCTCCCAAAGAGTACATTCCCATGAGTGAAAGAAGCCCTTATGAATGCTCAGAAATCTGCTAGATTACATATGTTATGTCTTTTTCTGATATCATGAGAAGTCAATATTTCATTTACATCTCTTTCCTCTGAAAACCACATCTCCTTCATGCTCTCATTTTCTGAATTTTAGAATCAGGGTGGAGTTTTCCAACTTGCTTACTTACCTTTGAATAAACTCCCTTATCTTGCTGGGCTTTCCTTTTAAAGTTTCACTCCTACTTATCATTTGCAGTTGATGCTTCTGCTCTTGTTTCACAACTAACATTCTTGGAAAAAGTAACATATCTCTATGATACATTCCTCATAGGAATCAATTGCTACAGCTCCACTGCTATGCACCCACAATTTTCTGTTCTTTAACACATGCTATTCCTTTGAAATTTCTCTACCTAGAATTTACTGACTGCTCAATGAAAAACATTGTCAAGATGCAGACATCTGAATAACTTAGGTTTAGTTTTCAGGTCTTGCATATGTCTTCGATGGACTAGACTAAAATCATAAATGGCAATATGCTGTATGTTACAGTTGTTAATTAATCCTTAGGTGTTTCCTGCCTACACTGGTACTGAGAGCCTTAAGTAAGATCTCTAAATTCTTCATTGAATGCATGGGAAATATCAGGAGTCTCATTGTGGCACCTATAGCACACACCCCACTGAATGAGGACAAAAAAGTATAGGAAGTTCAGAAGAGAAGAGTGCCTGACTTACACGCATCTCCAGAAGGAATGCATATGAAGATGTTCTAAATCTTTTGGGTTATAGAGGAAGAACATACCTTTAAAATTATATGCATCCCAAATGTTGGTGACAATAGTTTCAAACCCCCTTTTCCCACCTTCACAGAGTTTACCAGAATCTCCCAGTCCTTAGTCCTTATTTCCTAGCCTGTAGGCACCCTCCTGGCCCGAAGTATACAGCACCTGTTTTGTATAACCACAGATTCGTTGGTGCACTCAGTGAACATGATCCTTCAGTCCTGAAGGCTTAATTGTCACATGTGGCAGAAGGTGTAAGGTTTCAGTTCCAGCCTCTCTGCAGGGACTACCCTGTGTAGTGGGCAGGTGAAGTTTTTCTTCCTTATTGTTACAAAAAGTGTTCAGTAGTGAAAAACTAAAACAAAACCATGGATGGAAGCCTTGATGGTTCTCTTCTAATAATTTTTTAAACTATTTAATTAAACAAAACAAATTTTGATGCAACCTATGACTGTAAAAATACATTTGTTTCCCCCACGGAAATCCCCTTCGTAGGTGTGGTCTACAGAGCAGTACAGCTAACAGATTTTGCATCTTAAATATTCCATGGGTTCAGATGAATTGGCTGCAGCTGCAACTGTGGTAGTTTGCAATTACTCTGTATGCATTTATAAAATCATAGCATATTGAAAACAATGTACTTACATATTCAAAACTTTGTCCTGTTTTGGTTTGCTTTTGGGGTTTTTTTAGTTATTATTTTTTAATGGTCTTTGTCTGCATCTCATGATAGATGTTTAAACAAGGATCAAAAGGTATGACATAGAAGTAGGACCACTGTGGAGCAGGGCATGGTTTTAAAATGCTAATTCAGAATGAGTTTTGAGTACCATGAAGAACTGATCTCAGGACAGGAAAGACTGGTGGGATCTGCAGGTCTGAGGTGTTGCAGTATGGTGATAAGAAGTAAGCACAAGTTAATATGAACTCTACCAATTTCCATCAAGTAGGTAGTAATTTTTCTCTTTTGGTATTGTAACAACCTTTTACAAGTCTGGATTTGATGGTGGTGTTATCCTTTTTGTTTTCTGGTTTTACATCAGAACAACAAGGTTGGTTTCAATGGAGTATCTCCTGATTTATATTACTGAAAGACAGAAAACTTGTTTCTTATGCAAAATAAAATGCATGTGCTATTTTTCACTTTCCTGATACTGCTCTTTATTCCATGTGGTATAAATTTTTTCAGTAATTTAAAAAATTTTCCTTCTTTTATCCTTACACATGTATTTATTGATAGATTATTTTAATTTCTTCAGAGATACTGGAAAAATATCTAGAAGTCTTCTATTCCTAAAAAGCCTTCAGTTTCCTTTTCCTACAAACAGTTAAAACCACAAGCAAAGAATGAATAAGAAAAAAATACTGAAAAATGCATACACACAGATTTCTATAATGGTTTCTCAATATTTCCAAGATAATGAAGTTGTTAGATCATGCTTCCTTATGAGAAGTCAGTACAGTCTGTCTATTGCCATGAGATCATGCATTGAGAGTTCTTTTAATACAGATATTTTAAAGTCTGTGTTGCTACACAGATTTCTATTTCTGTTCTTGCCTAGTAAGCAGCATCCATTTTCTCCTTGTTTTGCTGATCTCTTTTGCTTACTTTATTGACTTCATGCCTTTATGAGAATCAGCACAGCTTTAATGTAACTAGTAAGTCTGTCATTAGGGACTTGATGGAAGCCCTTCCCAAATTGTAAATAAATTATACTTTATGTACAGCCATTATCATCTTTCTCTAGAGGTTTTAATGGCTTCAAGCTTTTGTGGTATAGACCATACCCCTTTAGGCAAGATACCCCTTCAGGATATTTTCCTTCAGGCATGATATGCTGGTTGTAGTCATTACAATATTACTTTGATTATTCTCTAAATTACCCCTCATTACTGTACATTTTATTTGCTTTTCTCATTACAGATGTAAACACTGCATGTCTGTTGTGTTTTCAGTCACCCTTCCATTCAACTCTTTAATATATGGCCTCTCACAATGATCTTTAATGGAAAAAAAAAAAAAAAAAAACCAAACAAACCAAAACCCAAACACATTTCTAGCTATGCACATTAAGGGAATTTAGAATATGGTTTGCTATTTACTTTAACATGCTTAAGTATCTAGCTAGGCACAATAGTATATTAAAAGGCGTCTTTATGTCTTTGTTGGGAAATATTATGAAAGAGTCCTTGCTGTACATCTTGACTGTCAACTGACCTGGTCTCTGTCAAAACGATAATAAGAGAAGTAAATTCCAGAGGTGAAGGGCTTTTGCTGAGAATTTCCCATCAACATCCCCTGACATTTATGTTTAGGGACTCAAGTGTTGCAGCTGACCTCAGCTGTCATGGTGGAACACAAGGGGAGAAGTAGGTTACTTAATTACAGTCATTCAAAATGTTGCCAATGCTTAACAAGTTCTCTGTTATGATTCCCATTGGGTTACACTATTTCATGGACATGAACATATTTGTCTGTTACATCACATCCTATGGGACCAAATGAGGATTTATTATGGAGAGTAAAATTTGTATGACTGCATCTTAGGCTGACATGTTCAGAAAGTTCTTATGACTTCATTTTTAGTTCTTTTTAATGTAAGAGTTACACTCCTCATACATTCACATACCAGATACATTTCTGTCATGACCAGTCTGTAATTTCTTTTTTTTAGCAGAACTCTTGATGATTCACTGAAATTTGACTCTCCATTTTAAAAGCTCTTCTTTCTTCAATGGTCTGAAGACCATTTATGATTGTCAAGTGTTCCTCATCATTAGTTTTTGCAAGCTCATAGGTTAATCTTAATTTCCAGCAATCTTTTCACTAAGTGTCCACATATAATGTAGCTTATATTCTGTTTCCACAGAAGACATTATTCTCTTGAATATGATTTAGTGCTCCAAAGAAATAATGAAAACAGATTTTTGGGAAAGTTTCCTCTTGCTTTGGAGTACTTTATGATTTATAAAATTCACAGGACCTGTCATTTTTTCTGTGAGGTAAAATTAATGAAATAGTTGCTCCTGTACACTTATTTTTTTTTCCTTTTTTTTTTTTTTTTTTTTTTTTTTTTTTTTTTTTTTTTGTTTTGTTGGGTTTTTTTTTTTTGTTCCTTCAATGCTTGATTGTGATGAAATTTCTCAGGAGCATTAGACATACTTTTAGGAAGAAAGAAGAAAGTACCAGAAAGCAACATGTGGAATTGCAGCATAATTGTTCTAATGCCAACTGAGCCCCACTCTGGATGTCAGACCACACATTTTAAAAATAACAGCTAATTATTGAGAAATATCATGGACAGTCAATAAGCAGCAGTGGTGCTCATGAAAATACAGTCCAAATTAATCCATGAGATAATACCACAGTGTTCTCTCTCACAGTTGAAGCACTTCAGTAGTTGATAAGAGTTTCTCCTCTAAGCAAAGCTGTGAGCTATGAAAGGTGAAGATACACCTTCACCATCATCATCAGGAATTTCTGTGTGTTATCCCTTTATTTTTTGTTAATTAATTTATATTAACTTTATGTGGATATACCAGGATGCTGACAAGCTAAATTATGTTGTACTAAGAATGTCAGAATAGATCAGCTATGATTTTTCCACTGTCTTTCTGTGAAGCAACAAATCCTTCCTTTTGAACCTTAAGGTATGCTCTCCCACGACAAAGAAAATGTGTGTTTTAGCCCTTATGATTCTGAAAGACCAATTTTTGTGTTTGAAGGGACTACATTTAGCATCTTACTATCTTTTATTAGGCACTGTGTTGTTAGTATGTCACTTAGGCTGAACATCAAGATGAAGAGAACATTCAGTCTCTGTTTGCCTGGTATTATGACTCCCACCTTGAGGAAATTTTGTTTGCCACATGGGCACATACTTGATAAAAATACAAGGTCACTTACCATAAACTGGTTCTTCAAGATGCTACAGTATTTATAGTTCTTCTGCCCCCACTGTGAGGCTTTGAGGGCTTCAGTAGCAAAGAGCTCTGAATTGAGACAGAACTGTGAAAAAGTAAAGGATAGTAAAGGCTTTTGATACCTTCCTATGGAAACTAAGAGACTTAAGCAAATGTATAGTTCTGAAGAATGCTATTTGTTTTAAAAACATCCTTTTTCCCAGTCAGAACCTTTATTCTTTTTGAGTCACAATTTTCATAGAATTTTCTAGAACATTTGTGAGGCTTGTAGAACTTCAGGTTATGGGACAAAAACATTCCGATGTTACTCTTGCAGGCTGAGATTTTGCTCACTAGAGAAACCTATTATATGGGATGTGCTTAATGATTATATCATCTCATAAGAGTCTGAAATAGCTATGTAAGAGAAGCAGACCTTTTTATTTTATTCCATAGAAACCCCAATAAGCTACAGCATTTCTTCCTATTTTTTCTGACTTGCCATCTCTCTGTCTCCTGGTAGTCCTGAACATAATTTAATTTCCATTCCTGAAGGCTTTTCAGTCTATGGCAGTGCTTCAGGATCAATGTGACTTTGCTGCAGGTAGATATGTTTGGTTTTAGCTTTCACTGGATATACATAGATTATTATGTTAATAATTTTAGTCTACTTCTTTGTCTTTTTAGTTTGCTCTTTTTTTGCAAGCCTCCTAAATGTTCTACAATTATAAAAAAAAAAGAAAAAAAAAAGTTACTTACTTAAAACATGGTTCTTGTTGCTAAAATCTATTTGCTTTCATTATACAGGATACTGCTAAAGGGATTATCAAATGTTTACACACACATACACATTTATACATGTGTATATAGAGAAAATTATTGTTTAGGAAACTTGTTCAGTGACTTCAAAGTAAAAACTGACATGCTTTTGAAATAGAACCCTAGATTTGGGGTTCTGAAGCAAAAAATATGCTCAAAGATATTTTTGCTAAGAATATTTAAATCTCTAAAGTCAGTTCAAGCTTTTAAGATAGGATATCACCCTTAAAGCGTGTCATTTTGGCAGAATTATGTACTACTGATTTTTTTACTATTATTTTCTGAATAGTAACACTGCTTGAATAATAATCTTAGATAAACATATATAAAGTATCATGCCAAGAGACACCATGTTCGTAATATTTTTCTCTAATAGGCATTCTTTACAGCTTCCTTTGTTTTTTAGTTTTTGTTTGATCTATGAGGGGATAGTGTAGTAATAATTGCAACCTTTTTTATACACAAATATCAGGAAAGGTATATTTCCTTTCTCACTAACTCTTCTAGTTGGTGAGGGCACTATTGGAATTAAAATTAAAATATTGTCTCCTGTTAGAGACAGTAATTGTCATCACTGATTATGAACTACCCAGAAGAGTTCTTGCCTAACAATCAGGAAATGACTCAATTTTGATGTTATCTACACTTGTTAGAAACCTGAAAGAAATGCCTCTTCACTATTGTCTTCCAAGATTCATGTGGTATCACAAATTCAAGTTTCTGTCTTGTAGGAAATAATGCTTACTATGTTTAGTGGGAAAATACAACTTAATTTTAAGAATATCAGCTTTGTTTTTTCAGTTATTGGAATTTTAGTTTGTTTGCCTTCCACCCCTCACTTTTTAGAATGCTCTGCCATCATGTCAGCTTTAATTTGCATGTAGAAATAGATTATTTTACCTCATTATTTTTTGGCTAACTTGAAGTAGAGTTTCAATCATCATATGAAATGAGAAAGCTCTTAGTCACATTTCAGAATTAATCTATAAAATCCTGTCTTTCCCCAATGCTTTTTCTCATGAATGCATGTTCTGTCAGATTAGAAAGTAATTCAAGATTAGTGAAACATGGGCAGATTGATTAACAACCAACAATTAAATCATTCCCCAGTGAAAGACCTTAATACTTTTCAATTCTTGCTATTTGGTTGTATAGATCTAGTACCTGTTACCAGGGACACAGTGAATAGCATTAGCTATACTTTGTCAAACTCAGCAAAGCATGCTGGAACACCATTGACAATATATCTGTAAAATCTCCCCAGAGAATCTTTAGTGAAAAATATTAGTGTAAAATATATATAAATTATAATAATATATTATTATATATTTAAATGGAAATTTTATGCTGCAATGGTAAATTTTTACTCAAATAACAAATTTTTACTTTGTGTGAAATTAATCTGCACAGGGTCACTGATGTGTATGTGCTTTACCCAATTATGTAAAATAATGAGCACTTATGTGCACCTTATTGTGCAACATAGTCATCATAAGAGCACAACTGCCAGCTGCTGTAGAGGAACATAAAACCAAAAAAACCCACAAAAATCATAAAATGTAATGTTGAAAGAATTAGAGTAAGCACTGCACATATGACTACATATGATACACCACTAATAAATTGTTTAGAGCACAGACTGAGAACTTCAGAAGGAATTCTAGTATCCTGTACATTTCTGTTTTAAGATTTACTTTCATTGCAAATACTACTAGGAATTCACTTTAAAAATGTTGGTATCTCCCATTTGAGGTTGTATGCATGTGTTACTGCTTAAAATTTTCACTGCCTGTTGAATAAAACTAGAATCAAGCACTGAAATATTTAAATGTGTTCTATATTTTCAAACTTGTGCAGTTACAGTTCAAAGCCTGCTAGATTTGATATACAGCAATAGAAGTCCTTTGCACATGCAGCACAGCTGGCATTGTGGCAGCACTGCAAACTTTGTCTGACCTGTCAGCCTCTGGAGGGCATGATGCTCAGCAGCTGATAAAGTGCTCTATGCTGAAACCAAAATTATGGGTTCTAATGAATCTCAGAAATGTTGCTGTCTTTGAAAATGTAACTCCCTGTCCAGTGAGAATTGGGCTGTTTTTGCAATATTGAACAGCCACTGGATGATAATGACCTTCAATAGCTACAGCTTGGGGCTAGATTTGAGTTTGATACTAAGAGGTGAAAAGCTTTCAAACTCAGTACCAGTCCCTTGAGCTATTTAGTCCTTCCAATGACTTATGTCTTGGTAAATACAAATCCCCTTTGTCCTCATCATGCTTGTTACTCTGCAGCAAGTTTTGTAGTGGTTTTGTATTGTATCTTTATGGTAGATTTTCTGTAGATTTGAATCCTATTCCATTCTCATTCATACAATTTGAAAACAAAACAAAACCAAACCACAAAAGCAACCAACCAACCAAAGCCTCTTGGAAAGAGGATTTCTTTCAAAGTCCACTAACATCAATTAACTCTGGCTTTGCTGGTTTTTGAGCCTTCAGTGAAAAAAATTTGGGCAGCTTCATTTTGATTCATGTGCAAAACACACCTCAAACTCAGTGTTGCAGTGCATATTTCTCAGAAATCTAACTGGTTAAAGTCAACTCTCTTGCTAATACTGTGTATATCTTTAAAGCAATATGGGCATGAGTGGAATAAAGAAAGATAATCTCTCCATTTTACTAGCAGCTCAGATTTTCTCCGTAACATAGATAAAATATTCTACCCAGGATTCTTCTTTCTGCATAACTTGTCTTCCTCTTGATTGAGTAGGTCAATAATGTAAACTGATAAACTGCTGAGAAACATGATGTGGATATAAAAACTTTCATCAAGCTCATCAGTTTAGAATGGGCTCAGGTGAAAAGCATATATATGTACATGTTTATACATGTTTGCTTTTTATTGACTATTCGTTAAACATTTTCATAATAAGGTGCATACCCTGGTATTTTGAGGGACAAAATGTCACACAAAAATGTACAGCTTATCTTTAAAGTAATGTTCATACTGAATATATCTTTTCCTTACCTGGAGTAGAATCTACATGTGTAGGCTGGCACGTATCAAATAGTTTTTCCTTTGAACATTTGCTTCTCTTCATATATATATTATTAAAAAAAAAAGCACTGGCTGATTATAACTGTATTTAGACCATAATTTGTCTCTGCACATTCACTCACTTAAAACAGTGTCTTCTTACAAATAGATTAATTCAGATCTCTTCAAACATAGCATGGCTTAGAATATGTATTTACATTGTAGTTGATTGTAAAGAACCTAGTAAATTGCAAGCATTCTTAAACTAAGAATATAAACCATAAAACCTTGTGTGCCTTTGTTGTTGTGCTTTAATTCTGTTAATCGCCCTAGGTAAAGATTAGCTGCTGTTGTCAATTTAATTCAGCTTCAAACAAAGCAACAAGGTCACTTTTTTATTTTTTTATTTTTTTTTTTTTAAGCAAACAGGATTGAGTTGTCATGTAGTTCTAATAGGCAGCACAGGGAATCATTAGTGCACCTCAGCTCCTTGACTGATGGGCATTTCACTTCAGTCATCTGACTGAGCACTAGTGGCCCAGTACTATTGACACTGTGTCAGAGCTGAGAGAAGATGCCTTAATCGGCTCAGACACTCTCTGCATTGATTTGACAAGTTGCTGTAATGACCTTCTTGTTTTTCTGAAGGATTACTGTTTACCCAGGGAGGTGGTGCTGAGCGCATGTGCTGGATTGTCATGGAAACTATTATTGTTGCATCTTGATCCCATTAATGCTGTGGTGTGTGACACGGATATGAGACACTGAAAATTTCAATGAAGTACATTCCACCTCAATAATACTAATCACTGAACATTCATTACAAAATTTGCAGCTAGTTCTGGATAGCTTGGCCAACAGAAATTAAAGGACTATGGCTGCTTAAGGCCTGTTCCTGGCTTTTCTGGGTATTTTATGAGGCCTAGATAGATTCTTTACTTCCAAGGCAGAATGTAACACTTTATTTTTCTGTTTGTTTGTTTTCTTCTCTAATTTTTGCTCTCTGACTTATGTAATTTGCCAGTAATTTAGTGTACTTCTGATTTTAGAAAGCAGTAAGAAAATCAAGATAGGAATAAAACAAGCTTTGTACTTGCGACATATATATATATCAAGGAAAAACAGCATTTTGAGGGGAAGTGGGTTAGGTGTTGTATTGAACATTTTCTGGATCATACTGAGAGTGTAGCAGTCTATAGCTAATATTTTACCTATTTCCATGTAGCTTTAAGATAATGGCAAGTGGAAGCCATATCTCACGCCTTACGACTCTAAATATTCCCTTGTTCGGTGCAAGCAATTTTTTGGTAGCCATTTCCTTCTTGTATTTGCTTTATGAATGTGTAATCGTTACTATCTTTAGAAATTAGTTTCTTAGTACTCCACATTTGGGAACAGGCTGAAACAAGCATGGCTCCACCAGTGATTTAGGTAAAAAAGAGTGAAAAAGAGCCACTGATACAAAGCAAATAGTTCTAACAGGTTGGTCTGTAATACATGATATCTGATTTCTTGGAAAAGGTAGTATAGCAGCCTCTCTTGCAGGCTGGATCTAATGATTAAGCTGCAACGGAAGTGATTGTTCTGACAAATCTGAACAATTTCCTTTACATTGATTTTTTTGATGAGAAGAAAAGAAAATCCCCAAAGTTTTTATGTGAAGAATAATCTTTCATACATGGCTTAATAATTGGGAAATATTGTTTGAAAACATGTCAATAGAAGATGAGCTCTTAGCTAGTGGCTGTGAGCTGCGAATGAACAAATGATGCTATAGAAATAGCACTTTAGGAAAAGGGGTTTTATTTGAAAATTAAGAATTATTTCAGTTTTATCCTTCACTCTTCATCTTACATGTTGCAAGGCTACCCAGGCTAACGACCTGTTACATCTTAAAATATCTGTCTGAATGAGAGGTTGAAATCACTACCTAACTGCAGTAATACCTACCATTTCTCTTCAGTCCAATACACAATCATCCAGCCATCAGCTAATACTTTGGCTTATTGACAGATGTGTCTTATTGACTTCCTTGTTTAACCTAATGAATAATGAAATGCCTTTCACAATATTTGAGAAAGTACTGACTAATATTTCCCGCACCACTCAATCAGTTTTCATCTGTTCACACAATCATTAATATTTCTGCCTTGATTCTACATTTTTCTTGGCAAGGTATTGTCTCACTTTCTTGGCACTTCATTGCATGGTACAGTGCACTGAAAGCTCTTTGTGGCATTTTCCTTTAAGAAAGATGTGCAAAAAAATCACAGTTTTTGAAAGATTTATTTCTCAGAACACAAACTAGGAAGGTTTTCCAGTAACATCATCATCTGGAATCAAAAATACAAACAAGCCTATTCTGTCAAAATGTTTTTTCCCATTGATTAACTATTTGAAATGCTGTTATAAAGTCAAATGTGGTTATGATTACTTTTCCTTTTCTATGGAGAGGACTAAATCTTTCACAAGTATAGGATGCCCCAAAGTCTTTTTAGAAGAGCTATTCTTGAGAGGCAGAATAGGTGTACCTGTATTCACATTTATAGTTATTTCTTGGTGGTCTGTGGGGTCATTCTTAATGTGGCAAATGGGTTTTTTTATGTCAAGAAAATTATTTGGCTTACTTGAGCTAAGTTAAGTTTATAAAGTTATTTCTGCCTTAGAAAATATTTGTCAGATTCAGATTCTGAGCTTTTGTTTGGAACTTCCTAATCCTCCTTTGCTGTAATGAAAAATGTTGATAACAGTAGTTTAAACATTACTTAGCAAAGGCAGTGAGTAAGTTCTGGTACTAGTCAGTGTCTGAGACTGTAAGGAAGCACTGTCATTATTTGATGTTCAAAGGTGCAGAGGAGTACATGGTTCCATTACATAGAAGAAATTATCTGATTGGGACAAGAAAAGGTTCCTTTATCTTCTGCATTCAGACCAATGTACAGGCAGTTGCTTGTTACATAAAACTGAAAACAGAATCCAGGAATTCTACCTTCCCTGATCCAAGAAAAACTTTAATTTTCTTATACCACACATACTTAGTTGCTTAGTAAAATACAGCCCGATGTTGTCAACATTGAATGACCAGGCATTAAATAAACACAATTGGTAGTATTCCATATTTTAAAATTCTTTATGGGTTAATCTTATGCATTTAGAAATGTATTTATGTGTAAGCTATATATGTATTTCATGGACTAATTAAAATGTGTTTTTGTACAGTGAAGTCAGGAAAAGACAATAATATGTATTATGTTGAAGTAAATTATGTGGAGTTCAGTTAAATTTTAAGATTACAGACTTCAGAAAAGATTCACTGTAAAACTGCTAGTAGACAGTATGTTGTCTGCTGTATCCATCTTGCATTACCTGTAATTCAAACTGAAGACTGAGTGGATGCTGAATTGTTGTATCACTTTGAATTGAAACATATTTCAAAGTGATAACTCAGCATAATTGAAGAATACCTATATGGCATCAGAATGTTGATTCAGCAAATAGGGATACTGCATGCAGCCAAAATAGCACTTAATGACTTTGAAATTAGCAGTGTTATCAGCTTTTTTGTTTGTTTCCCAAGACATACTCTTGACTGAGATGCTTTAGGCTAAAATAAAATATTTAGACAATATTTTTTTGCTTGCCTATCTACTAAAACTTGCCTTGGTCTTGCTCAGGAAGTGGATGTTTTACATTTGGAAGCAACTTTTCCTGCATGCTAATTTTGTGAGACTTCAAAAGTAAAGGCATTTTTGAGGCCTATTCTGTTAGGATAAATCAGTGTGCCCCTAACACTAAGTTGCTGTTTGACCACTCAGTGTGTTTGTGTTGCTATTAAAGTGCTAAGCATCCAACACAATAAGGTTCCTTCCTAGTCAAATCAAATTCTTAGGTTTTAGATGGCAAAAGGGAAAATCTTCGTGTGACAATTTTTTCCCTAGAATGTTGGTCTTCTGTCCTTTTTAGGAAAAACTTAATCCTTTTCAAGGATGCCTCTTTATTCTCTATTTTTGTTTTGGGATTTTTTTCCTATGAGTAATATGCACAGCTGAATTATGTAAGATAGTTTCATTTAGAGATTAATTTTAAAATACAGATCTGAAGATCAATAAGATTGTATGCTACATCTTTAAAGTCTGCCTCAACCTTTTTCTTGTAGGCTTACATGGTGATGCTTGGTACTGAGAAGAGAAAGTGGGTGTCTTTCCAATTAAAACTGCCAGTAGCATTGTATAACAGTCTGGCCTTGGGACTACTTTGGGGCGGCATGGCTCTAGGATATTAGAATATGTTTTTTGCAATTTAAACCCAGTTTAATAAACTAATGCATAATGAATTTCTTTACACATTGAGTCCCTTCTTAGGGAGCTGGTGCCTATACTTGGCTAGAATACATGGATTTGGAACCAACAGATTTCTGCTGCCATTTTAAAGCCAGTACTTCTATGACCAGTGTTGTGTGGAAAGACTAGTCTGTGACCATTGAGCACTAATCTTTTAGAACTCCATACTTCATAAATTATCTCTAAAATTTAACAACTGAAACTTCAGGATGGATCTGTTAAGGAGAGGCAAGGTCTGGGAAAACAAGAAGACAAAGCTGTTCAATAAGCTTTCTTATTCATCATGGTATTTCTGCCCTTCATACAATCTTGCTGTTACCATGGTTTAAAATTATATGAAAAAAAAAAAAAAAAAAAACCCAAAAAAAAAAAAACACTGGGGAAGAAGTTGGAATTATTAGGAAAAGTAAAAATCTGTTAGCAGTTAGATGGAGCACTTGGAGAGTAAAAATGCAAGCAATTACTCCTCTGAACAGTTCATTGAAAATGTAACTTTTCTGTCACACTTAAAGCATTTGTTTGGACAGTGAGTTGGGTTTTTTTGTTTGTTTGGGGTTTTTTTTGAAGGAGATAATATAAATAATTGTTTGTGGTTCTACCAGACCTGCCATAATAAACATTGCAGTGAGGAATCATTTTACACAGCCACACAGAACAGACCTAGGTCTCCCTGTGTCTTTTGCCAGCATATATTACAATTACATAGCAATGAATAGCACTAAAATAATGATACTCTACAGAGCTTTATTTTTGTCTCCTTTTTCAAAATGA
This sequence comes from Agapornis canus, assembly GCA_036873685.1. Classification (NCBI taxonomy): domain Eukaryota; kingdom Metazoa; phylum Chordata; class Aves; order Psittaciformes; family Psittacidae; genus Agapornis; species Agapornis canus. The sequence continues at coordinate 11,679 of JBAFWW010054281.1, read as the reverse complement.
TAGTCTTTTTGTTCAAGTTTTTTGATTCAAGTTTTTTGATTAACACACTTGGCATCATTTTTCATTAGTTGCATTTTTCTCTTATGTAAAGAGGCAGCACAAGCAATTTAACTGCAAAAGTTTATGTATAACTGAGCATCCAGAATCTGTACTATAGTTCAGCTTGTATGTACCTTTATGACACAGCTTCTCAGGTTAACTTTCATATGTCATGAGGGTGAATACAGTGCTGGTTTTCTTTCAGCAGGACACAACATGCCATCTTAAGTCTTCTTGCATTTGGTTATTTAAAGCTAAGCTTTGACCATACCAAGAGGTGTCCAGAAAGTAAACAGGAGTGCACTCCTGAAACGGCAGTTGTGCTGTGCTAGTTGCCAGCATACATGGTAAGTGGGACATAGCTTAGGTCTCTGGGTGATAGAGGCAGGTGAGAATGTATTTGGTCTTTAGCAGAATGTCCACAGCTGTGGCTGTAGCTACAGAGAAGCATATGTGCTATCTCATGTTAAGGTAATTTTTATATATGCTACCTTTGCTTCTTGAAGCAGGAGGCCTTATAGCATTCTTGGTAGAATAATCTTACAGGTTGCCAAAGGTCTGCTGTAACTCTTTTTTAAACCAAGAGTTAGTATCCTTCTTGTGGCAGCATTCCTGGCTTGACTTTCCCCTCTCATGTCAGTGTGAACAACTAATAGGTTCATCAAACTCAAGATGAAGTTTGGATTCTTTCAACCCATATTTGTATTACTGCCTTTGCTTGCATGCTTTTGAGAAATTGCAAAATTTTTGTCATTTTCTTATTCCATCCTTTTGCAAGATTCCTTCTAAGGTCATTCAGTCATATTTTACATATGGTAAGGATTTTGTTGGGTTTTTTTTTTTTCCTTTAGCTATATTTGTAAATAATGCTATTTGATTTATTAATTTAAATGTCTTGTTACTACATTGATCTGTTTCCTTTGCTATTTTTCCATTTTGTTTGTTGCTGTTTTTCCTGTTGAATTGCCTGGTCTTCATAAGTTAGCAGCTCTCTCTTTCAAAGTCTCCTTTGAGAATATTTTCAACACCTTCTAATATTCTAAATTTCTGAAGAGCAAACTGGCTTAGATTGATGTGGTATACAAACATATTTTGGCAGCACTTTGAGGTTTTTTTGTGGTGAGAGAATAATTTTGGTGACTTTTCTTTAGATATGTCTATATACTGCACAACCTAGACAACAGACATTGTCTTATTTTGCAATAGGCCTTTCACATTTTCTGTTGGGATGTAGCAGCCTTTAGAATTTTTGTGTGTATTCTACTACAGAGCAAAGAGTGGTATACATGTCAGCAAGGAAAAGAAAAGAGCCTTTACTGATACTGCTGCTTGTAGTTCATCACATTGTATCACAGAAAATGTTATTCATTGATTGTGCTGACAGTGGCAGTAAATAGAACCAAGTCTGTTTTACACTGCTGTTGAGAATGCATATCTTGTAACTCTTGATGCACATTCTTGACTCCAAATCACTTCTCCTTATTCCCTTCCCCCATTTAAACTAAACACGTTTTTCTATTTCATTATATGAACATGAATACAGAGAGGCAATGAGAAGTCATTTTTATTGCATATTTTTTCAACATGCAAGTCTTCTTTGACTTCTTAGTAAAAATTAACAACTACAGATTCTATTTCATCTGTGAAACCTGTTATAGATTGCATTATTCACTCAATTGATTGTAACAGTTGAAACGATTACCATCTGTGATATATCTGCTTATATTGGAATGAAGAAAGCATTTCATTATTAATGCCTTCTTATAAATCCAACCCTCATTTAGATGACAATCAGTTCACTTCATGACAACCAGTGTGTTCCAGTTCTTGGTTGTGTTTGATCTTTGTGTGCAAGTTGCAGACTCATTTAAAGTGTCTTTCATTAAGGCATACAGGTGTGCATTAATCTTGCATTTTTCTAGGTAGGTCATGTGTTCATGTTCATAGATATAAAATTGTACACTAAAATAATCATGGCAAGTTTTGTAAAGGGCCATGAAACACTGTATTTTAATCAAGAGGGGAAGAAGCTTTTACTTTGCAATAGTTGGAGTAACAGCTCATGAATGTGATTTCTCAAAGCTGTGGAGACCCACTGTCATTTATTCAAACAAGTATTCTGTCAAACAGAATTCCTGGAGGAGACCAACAAGTGGCCTATCTACTAGATGGATTTTATAGTACTATAATTTCTATTTCTGGGTGTCTGCCATGCTAATATGTTTATTCATTTTAAAAAAAGTCATGCAGAGTTAGTAAAAAGTACAGGATATTTCCTCATCCCTTTTTCTGATACCTTTGCAGCATTGTAGAAAACTAAAGAGATTGGGAAACTGCATATATCTTATAGGGGTTGGAAGTGTTTCCAGTTGCCAATAGGTGTTATGGTGCCCTACCAACATCTTTGAAGCTGGCTGTAGCCAAAAGCAATGCAGGAAGAAAGAGGGTGCACTGATGGAATCATCATGCTCATGCTTAACTGAGTATTCCTTTTGGAGCACAAACATTAATAAATGTGAGTCTTTGAGGATCCTAGGCTGCATTAAAGCTTGATACTGCACTTTCATGACCTTTTGTTTCTGCCATAAGTAATGAATCCATTCTTTACCATTCTTCCATAAAAGATTTGCCATTTCTTTCTTTATTACAACTGTAATCATTCACATTTAGGAAGGCACTGTAACTTAGGTTCAATATTGTATGTTTTATAGTAAGAAAACCTGCTGCTCCCCCCCCTCTAATGAATGCCAGAATTACCACAAAGCTATGCCCCATGAATAATGTATACAGACCAATTAAATGAAACTACTGCATTAGTTCTCCAGGGACATAACTGGTGGAAATGGCAATCTTGTAGGCAATGGCACTATGTTTTGACACCTGAAGTTAACCACATGTAGCTACTTGTAATGTTTTGAATCCTATGAATTTATACCTTTTGTCTTCAAGCAAATGTGATTATTATAATTCTAAATGATGAGTGCCTGAATTTATTTCTTTGCATTCTCTGAGGCTGGAAAATAACTTAAGCTTTCAAATTTCAATACCAAATAGTGGGTCTGACTCATTTTGGATTCACTTAGGAGATAGAAGTAAAAGTCCAACTCAGTTTCTGACTGTGAAAAGACATGTTGACTTGATATCTCCATTTGAATAAAAACAGTGTTTTGAAAACAATAAGCTCTTAAAAGTTTTACTGAAGATGATGCAATCATGGTGAAATCTATTCCTCTGTGAGCATAAGTCCATCACTGGTTGTAAATTGGTACAGATGTGTAAAGCTACAGCAGCCATATAATTGTAACAGTAAAACGAGCACAAGTTCTGAGACATCATGTTCATTGCAGCCTTGCCTGCTCTGCTCCAGAAAGGGTGCAGAAAGAAATCAGTGCTGCCATGGGACTTCCAGTCCTGAGCAGGTAAGTGTGTTTAGTATAGCTTTACTTAACAGTTCATACCCCCACGCTTCTAAGAACCTATAACTATGTCTTCATAAGTTTAAAATCAATTTGTTCTCTCAAGAAGACTTCTAGAGATGAAAAGCTGAAATTCAGCTTGCTCATAGTTATTAAACTACATACGGTGCTTTTTAGAACAGCCAATAGACAGAATAGTCCAAGGTGTAATGTTCAAAAAGTGATTAAGGCATTAAGGAACATAACTGACACTAAAAGTCTATAGGATTTACACGGTTATACACCTCGGCACTTGATGATTAAAAAATTCCAATTTCACCAGATAGTACTCTGGACTGTTACTGGGACTTAAATTCTGCTGATTCAGCTATGACCTGTTGTGGACCTGCTGTTTCGGCTCTCTCTGCAACTCTCATCCTATGTTGGCCTATATAGGCAGGAATTTTCAATGACCTCTGGAGTTACACCATGCAATGGAATGCCCATATATCCCTGGGTCTTTCTTTTGAAAAGACCAGCTTTGGATTGCACAGTTTCATAGAGTGAAGACTATGTCATAGAATAGATTTATGATGGGTGCAGCATGGACCTGCATTTTGATAGTAGCATCTGCATAAAGGTGCAATTCAAACAACAGTATTGTCTTTCTTCATGAGATTAAGATGCTTTGATTGCTCTGTGAACATGAAGACATTGATTTTATCTGATAGAATCATTTTAACTGCAGCTAACATTTTTTTTTTCTCCTTAAACTTTTCCTGTTTTGTGTCCCATTACTATGCTAGTGGTCTATGGATTCATAGTCATACAGAGGAATATACATTACTTGAGCATTAATTCAATAATGTACACATAATGGCATATAAAGTATTTAACCTCAAGGCCACTACCTTGAATTTGGCTCTGAGATTATTGACACAACCTAATAATCATCTGACAGTTCTGTGCTGGCCTACATGAAAACTGGTGATTCAAGCCTAAGTGGCCACATCACAAAAAAAAATCCCCACAAAACCAAAACTGCCAGCTCCTTGTGCTGCTCTGAGAATACATTTAACCTTGAACTATACGTTAATAGACTTGTTTGCATTTTTACTTCATCCACACTCCCTGGTCTTTGCATGAGCATTTAAAACCCCAAAGCCTTCAGTCAAAGAGTTTTCTCCCTCTGCCATGTTTTCACAGCTTCTAGTGTGATAACCACTATTCCTACCTAGTAGCTGCAATAATTTGAGTAGCTGAACATCGGTCCTAATTTTCCAGCAGTGTTGTTCAAACTAACAAGTATATACTTTGGGGCATTGTTTCTGTCACTGAATAGCTATTTCAGCACTCAGCAGATGATCAACACATATGTGACATAATATGCTGGTAATGTCAATTTGAGAAGAATTAACCAGGGACTAGAGGTTGTCACCTCTTTCAGAACATTAATTGAGAACTTTGTGGAATAATTAACTGCACATAACTCAAATATTGGCTAAAAAACTCAAAAACGGAGGAGGGGGAGTAAACAAACAAACAAAAGAAGAAAACAAATAAACAATCACCCCCAAACAAACAAAACCCAAACTCAAACCAGAACCAACAACAAAAACCAAAATCAAGCTGTCAAACTGTATACTTTCCTAAGATTGTCATAGGAAACTGCTCAATTTAGCTATGACCCACATACGTTACATGCTCAGTTTCCTTTGCAAAGGTCTTTCATGAAATCGGAAAATATGTCAGCATACTAAGATAACCAGTAATTCTTATTTTTTTCTCAGAATAACAAGAGATGACATTACTTCACACAAATCCTAACCATCCAGAAATTATTTGAAGCCCTGATACACCTAATGTTGGGAGCATAGCTATGTCTTGTACTTAAAAACAGAAGAGTTGCATATGCAAAGTTTTTAGAAGTGAATCAGAACTCTATCCTATTTTTAATCTTCACAAGCACAGCATAAAAAGCAGTTGTGTAAATACTAGCATTAGGAGAAGATTAAATATTTGAGCCTTCTTGTTAATTGCAGCTTTGGATCAAGCTTTTCCTTGGCGTTGGCACCTACAAGATCAATTTTGTTTACATCCTGAGAAATTTAAAAGGTGTGTATACACACACACACACACACATATATATGTACATAAAAAGAGCAAGTGACATCAATGCCATTATTAGAAGCCTGAAGGAATGAGCATCAGGAAACGGGAATTCTGGAACCTCTCTTTTTTGTAGATACTTTCTTAAATGAAGGAGACAAAGCAAACTAATCTGTCAATATTTAGATTAGTTGCTGTATCACTGTCATCCTTTTAAGAAAAGGGAAGTTGAGAGAACTCAGGTGCAGAACTATATCATTGATTCCTTCTTCATAAAGCACAGAGTATATTATTTCGAGGAATAAGAATTTAACTTTATTTTCCAGTCAATGAGTCGCTATCAAATAATCAAGCTACTCTGTTGTATATTATGTTCTGTCTATGACTTTTGTGTGGTTGACCAGGAACCCATTTTTCCCCCAGTTTTCCTTATTTGAAAGGACAGCAAAAGGCTGTTTATGCTTACTTATTTACATTCAAATTATACATCATATAATGAAGCAGAAAGCACATGTTTTAGTGTATAATCTGTACCATTGCACCATATACACCTTGAAAATCACATGCTGACCTTACTTTCCGTTTTTACATAAATATGTACTTTTATGTTGACGGCTCCTTTCACAGTCTATTTTGTCGGAGTTCAGGTCTGCCTATAGATTATTGTTATTGATGTTACAGCTTTGCTGATCAGAAATAGTTGGTTATTTTTTCCAACAATTAACTTTTCTCAAAACTCAGAAAAGGTAAATACAGTAATTAAATGTAATAATTAGAAAGCCTTGCATAACAAGCAAGACTTTTAAGATTATTAAATTGCTGAATGTGAGCCTGATAGCCTCCTTAATTAATCGCTAAACTGTGGAACAACTGCAATTCCTATGTCAATCTAGTCTCTTTTATGGAAGTGATTTGAGTCAATTGCTAATGAAATTGAGAAATTTAGAAGCAGATTTCTGACTTTCAAGTGACAGGGCTCATATTTAACTCAAGAAATGTGACAGCTAATGACAACATGAAAGTACTGTGAATTATTTGCTAGATCATGTGAGAATTACGCGTCAAGCTATTGAAATAGCTCGTAGCTGATCAGTGTGAAAATAAACAGTCATAATGACATATTCAGAAATCTATGATGCTGCTTAAAATATGAAAGAGTCTGTCTGAAACAAAACAACAAGTATAACAATAATATTTCAAGAATTCTCATACATTGCCACATAGAGAAATTTACTTTTACTACTGTTCATGTGGCTTTATTAAATCAATTACTTTAACTGCCAAAGTAAGTTCATGGCTAATTCTTCTTTTTAAATGTAATTAACATGCTAGCTCTTACTCAGTTACTCAGTATTTAAATTATTCTGCTGTGGAATTTGTTTCCTTAACTTTGCACATCAAGCCACACTTTAATTAATTAATATAAAGAGACAGCTATTGTATGTTAATGAAATATCAGTTGAAAGTGAGGTAATCAATAATTAATTTAATTAAGGTGTGTATGAGACAATATTGCTGTATAATTAACTGAAAATCACGTAACACATGCATATTTAAATTTTCATTAATAAGTTTGTTAGGATTTTAGATCATTTTGTTTTGTGGAATTACGTGAGATGTTTAAAATTAGTGTTTGTCAAGGGATTCTGAAATACACATTAAATGCATTCCTGAATCGTTTTGACAATCGTGTATCAAATTTAGGCAACTAGAGCCACAGTAAGAATGAGTTTACCTTCTTGGAAATGAGATTTCTTTTAACCTCTGAGAGTCAGATATGTAAAATACCCTGTGAGACAAAGTTACATGAGAGAAAACATTCTACACTTGAAAAATGTGCCTTAGAAAAGGTTATGAATAATGGAAGTATTTTTGCAATTCCACAGCTAAAGCTGGATCATCCCACTAACATGCTATTCAGGGATCCTACTTATTAAGGACTATGTTCTATTAATATTGATGAAGTTATCTCATTTGCTCATTTTGAATAATTTTTAATGAAAATTTACCAATGGATCTACTATTTAAAGGTGCTGTTAATTTGACAAATTTGTTAAACTTTCACATTCCAAATGAATAATACTCTTCCTGTTTCCTGTATGTTCAAAATTCATTATGCTTTGTGTTATTAATGATTATTTGACCTAATAGAGACTATTATTAGCAAGGTATTTCAAATCTATAAAGTTTTATAATTAAAAAGAGAATCTCTTCCTCAGATATTCTAATCAGATTTTATCTACCAAATATTCAACACAAAATCTTGACATTCTGAAAGAGTTCTTAAATTGGGGTGCAAATCTGACTCTGAGACTGAAAGTCTCTAAGTTAAAACTTCGTTATTGTATATTAACAATTGCTAATTAAGAGTTTTAAAGTTCGTGAAGAATAGCGGTGTTTTTCATAACAGCACCCAACCATAGTTAAGGGAAGATTGAGACATTCATGATGATTAATGACTTATACAAAGTGCAGTCCCTGTTTCAGATCCATGTCATATTTTTGAGTTGATGTGCATTTTTTTTCCTTGCTTTAGGTGAAGCACATTGATAGCTGTTCTGTTGGTTTTGGGGTGGGTTTGTTTTTTGGTTTGGGGGGGGAGGGTGTTGGGGGCTTTTGGTTTGTTGTTTTTTTTTTTGTTTTTTTGTTTTTTAATCATGAAATCTTCAAAAATCTCGGGAGCATGTAGTCTTCCTAAAGCATAAATGCAAAAAAAGCATAATAGGAAAGAATCTAGTCAGTTCAAGCTGGTAGTGATTGGTTCAGGCTATGTATCCTTTAAAGAAATGTGGATGTGGAAGTACAGTGTTTCCTACTGGAACAGATTACAAATATCAGCACATTCTGTTACTTCAAGGAGAGGGAGTATTTCTGAGTGAGAGTAGGCAGTATGTACTATAAGATGTCCCACATTTTTATTTCATTGATTTTGCAATTTGAGCAAATTGTGTTAGTTGGCAAAGCTACTGCACAAGTAAAAGTCTTGACAGCTGTTGAATTTTTAAGTATAATTTTTTCATCAACTGTACTCAAGCATCTCCAAATTTGTTTCTTTTTGGGGTTTTTTTTGTTTGTTTATTTGTTTTAGAAGTTGAAAACTGTAACCCAATAAATGCCATGTTGGTCTTGCTTGTTACAATCAACTTGTAACAGATAGACAGCAATAGCAAGTAATTATTCTATGCAGAATAAACCACCTATGACCCTAGACCAAAATGGAGCATGGAAGAGTCCTCACTTAGAAGACGCATCTTCACCAGGAGACTGAGCATAGCAGCAGAGCAAAGGTACTGTCCTAAAATGGTGTTAAGGCTGCAAGTAACTTACCTGATAATTGTTAAATGAATGAACCTTTGGGAGAATGAAACCAATTTTAGGGCTAATAAAGGGAACAAAGAACCAAATTATTGAGGCTTTTTCTGTATGTAGTAAATTCAGATGTAACATGAGATTTCTAGTGAAGAAAGAGAAAGGTGTGAAAATATTTTAGGGAAAAACCTACCTCCAAGTCAGTTATAGAATGAAGACGACAAAAAGGTCAATATCAGTATTGTGCCATTCACAGTAAAGAGGAAAAGAACACCATCAACATCTTACTTCTCTTGAAGAAGCTGGTAACATCAAAATCATTTTGCCATAATAAACCTTGCTGACATAAATCCTCAACTTCAGCACATGGAGAAGTACATATGATAGCAGAGAAATAGGTAGATATGGGAGTGTGTGTAATTTCAACTGTAGTATTATTATTACTGTTATTAAGATTTATTCTGCAATACTATTATTTTTCTTCCTTGTTTCCTAGATTTTTCTTCAATCATTAGACTTAATTCTTTAATTAGACTATTATTTTAGTTACACTATTAATTCCTGGCTTTATTTGCAAAACAAATTGCTTCTTTGCCCATACGTTCGAGTGTTAACAACTAGGAAAAAAAAAATGCTAGTCAAACACTGATAAAAAATTCTCCTGAATGTTGGTGATGCCTCTTACAAGATAGAATGTGGATGTCTTGTGCCTTATCAAGACTTTCCAAACTTCCACGAGATTTCATGGGAACAGAAGTGGAAAAAAAACTAAGCTCAGCTGCTCATTGCAGCTCAGTTCCATGAGCTGCAATGCTGCAGTTTAGGGTTTTGTTTGTTGGGTTTTTGCTTGGTTTGGGGGGTTTTGCTTGTTTGTTTGGTCAGTTATTTTTTTGTTTTGGTTTGGTTTGGTTTGAATTTGGATCATAAACACTTGCAGGGCTTTTGGCTAAAAAGGTAATGTTTCAATGGAAAATTACATTTCAGGGGAATCATTCCAGTAAAATCTTTTTTGTCATTTATTAAAAATAAATCTGGCAGAAAATACCCCAGTCAGTTCTACTAACAGTATAACATTCTTATATAAAATTAAACCATACTGCAACATACAAAACTATCATATACAATGCCATATCAGTAAAACAAATGGACTAAAATAGGTTTTAAAGAGGTATTAGGAAGTAACTTGAGTAGTTCTCCTAAGAATTAGCTCGATCCTATTTCATAACGAACGCATGCCACAGAATGTTAAAGTATCAAATTAGAGTAAAATGATTTAAAAAATAATTTATAAAAATGCAGAATATATGTGATATTTATTTTCATGTTTTATGAATCATATCTTTTATATCAGGAAGAGCTGCAAGCATATGGTAAGAAATAAAAAATTTTGACATCATGAAAATTTAAAATGAAATCTTAATGATACATATTTGGTGTTATGAAATAACTACATGCCACTCTTGTGCCATTTATTGTACAGGTGAGGTGCTTTTTTTAGCTGAGTTTAGGTTTCACCTATAAGAAGAGAGAGTTTTCAAAAGTCAATTTACTTCTTTTTGAAAGAGGTTTTTAAGTTGTAAGGAGAATTAATTGCCCTTGGTAGCTCTCTTTATGTCTCAGTTTTAGAGGGAGACTTGACAACTAGCTTAAAGTTGATGGCTAATTTTAAATTGCTTATATTAGCTGAGATGAATGTTCACCTACATTGCTTGCATATTCAGTATATTGTTGAAAGTAATTTAACAGTTTGGATTTTTTTTTTAAGTTAATTCATGTTGATACAATAGCTTGAACAATAGCTTGAAAAACTACTCCCCTTACTTCTCTGACCAACTGCTGTGAATCAGCACACCCATTCATTATATTATTAATTTTTTCACATGTTTAGCAAGGTAGTTTTTTGGAACAGAGCCATTCTATATAAGCATTAAGTTTTACAATATTTCAAAGGGATGCTTTTCACATACAGAGGTCATATCACCACATGCTTATACTGGCAAAAATGTACAAGCCTTCTTTTTACACCTAGTAAGAGGAAAAATTGCATTGCAAGCTTTCTATTTTAAAAACTTCATAGTAATTATACATTATTTGTACCATATAGCTTATTTTTAAAAAATAGTTGAGCAATTTCTCCTGCAACTCCTTGCACTTTGTTAAATCACAAGTTTCAAATACTGGTGGGTACTTTTCCAGGAAGCTGTTAATCACAGTACTAGATAAGATTGATTTAGAAACACATTTTCAGAATCTCAGATTCCGATGCAGCTTTTAAGTTAGAATACACTAGTTCTCCCTCAGCATCTAAGCCTGTTATTTAAAGTTGGTCTGCTGGGATACTGAGCCCTGAGCCACAGCCATCTCCTGGCCAACACAAAGGTAAATTCTCACTTGGACTGGGAAATCTTGCCAGATTTTATTCCCAACTTGAAAAGTCTCAATAGCCTAGAGCCAGGGTTGTCCTTGATATCAAACAGTTGCTGAGGTGAGCAGCTCAAGAGGGGACGCCTTGAACACCTGAGCGGGGAAAGCTCAGCGTCCAGGAGCCTCACCTCAGGGCGGCGAGACCCTCCGAGGGAGCCTCAAGTCCTCGACAGGACTTGCGCAGGAGCCGGCAGCTCTGCTGGCGTAGGCAGAGGGCAGGGGGCGGAGCCAGGAGGAACGGCACCAGCCCTGTGTGGGTAAAAACCTGCCCAGGGAACGCCAGCGACTAGGGCGTGCAGGGGCAGTTTGTGCGGGCTGGCTGGCAGGCGCCGTTTTGACCAGGGCCGGGCCTGAGAGCTCTGCTCTGGCTGCCCCGGCGGCAGCCAACGTAGGTAGCCAGACA
>JBAFWW010054279.1:0-19015 GCA_036873685.1 Agapornis canus | reverse complement strand
CTTTTTATGTTGAGGACACCAGAACTGCACACAATGCTCCAGGTGAGGTCTCATGGGAGCAGAGTAGAGATGTCTACATGTATTTCAACAGGACTGTTACATGCAGCTTTACTTCCTTAATAAAGGAGAAAAGGGGAAAAATATAGAGCAGCTTTTACTTTTCACAAATTTATCAGTGATGAACCTTAGCACTGTTTAACATTTCTTTATCTTTCTCTCTATTCTTTAAAAGCAAAACACTATTTCACAAGATCCTAGAAAGAAAGAAGTGACTCTGTCCCTGTGTGTTGGTTCATTTATCCTGTTTCTGTTAACGGTTGTAGCCTTAGCAGCCCCTTGTCACCCTTGGCCTGATGTGTGCCCCGTGGGGCAGGCTGCACGCACCTTGTGGCAACCCCCTCCCTTGCAAACGGAAGCTGGTTCTGCTAGGCTTGTGTTAAATACACGTGCCAAGGATTTTTTTGGTACACTTTAAGGTGCTACCCTTTTTGGTTTGTCACTACGTTATTACTGCTAAATGAGGTTAGGGAAAGGACCAAGGGCTTGCAGGCCTCAGCGCGGGCCCCTCCCCGCCTCCAGGGGGCGCCGCCAAGGGCGCTGCGGCCTCCCGTTGCTGCGTGCTCCGGCGCGGCCCTACCCTAGCGGCCTCCCGGTTTCCCGCCCGCCCGCCGCTCTCATACTGCCTGCGGCTATGCTGGCCTCCCGCGGGCTGCCCCTGCTCACCGTGCTGCGGTGGGAAGCGCCCGGCCTCCTTGCCTCCTTCCACTCCTCCTCTCCGCGCCTTCGACCAGCCCGCGTCGCTGTGGTGAGTAGTAGGAGGAGGAGGAGGCCCGTGCGGCCTTGGGCTTGGGACGGCGGGAGGGGAGGGAAGCGGGGCAGCACAACAGCTCCGAGCAGAAAGGGTTAGTTTTGGTTTTGTTTTCCTGACTCACCGTGCACCCTCAGCCCCGTGCCGTCGGGAGGACGCTTCTGCCCGCTACGGCGGTGGGACTGGTGCGGCTGGAAGGGCATGGCATGGTGTCCGGCCGAGGTATGACTCGCCTGGTGGCAGCGACAGCTTGGAAAGCCTTGAGAGAAGATGAAATCGTATCACAGAATGCAAGGTTGGAAAGGGATCTCAAGGATCACCGGGTCCAGCCTTGCGAGGCAAAGCATGACCTAGACTATATGTCCCAGCATTCTGTGCAGCCGAATCTTAAGTGTCCGGTGTTGGGGAATCCATCACTTCCCTGGCAAAATTATTCCAATGGCTGATTGTTGTGAAAAATTTTCCTCTGTTCCTATCTGGAATCACCCCAGGGGTAATTTGTGCCCATTACCCCTCCTGTTTTCCATGTGAGCCCTTGTAAAAAGGGAATAGCCACCCTTTAAGCATTGGAACATGTCTGATAAGGTCTCCCCTGGGCCGCCTTTTCTCAAGACTGAGCAAACCCGTACGAGGGGGATGGTGCAGCCACAGGCTGCCACAGGAAAATGTAGGCTGTAGATAGCATCCCAAGTGGAAACACAGGTTTTGAGCTCTGGCTTTGAAGCTCGAGCTTTTCACAGTCTTGACAACATAAAGTAGAAATAAGTATTCATCACCTGCCTGAAGAAGCCTGGGACAGAGTGGGAATGGGCAGAAAGCCAGTCCAGATGTCTGAAAGGTAATTTACTAGGAATGCTGGCAAATGACAGGATTTTAAAACAATGTTCCTGTTGACACTAGTGACATAAATTTCTGACTGTGGAAGAAGACAGATTTGTCACAAGCAGGTATTGAAATAACAGAGGAGGATAGTGGTTTAGTGCTTTGGCTGCAGTGAGTTTCAAAAGCATTTAAAAGGTGTTGCTTACAGGAGATAACTTTAGAATAATTGCTTGTGTGTTTATGCAGTCTGAATTAAATGAAAGACAAAAAGTTGGAAAGTAGAAAGTATTGGAGCAGTGAAATTGTAATTGGGATTAATGCAGACAGAAGAACATTAATGCATCTTATTCATTTGGTGAAGTGATAGTAGGTGTCATGCCTGTAAGAGCAGAGGACTGGGTGTTGTGATCTGAAACCCCTTTCATGTCCAGTGTTTCTAAGACAGTTTCAGTTGCGAATTTCTGTTCATCTGTTTGTGTTTAAAAAATTTCAAGCTCTTGAAAACTTGAGATAAAACCAGGAGGGAAGAGAGTAAAGTTATTAAATGGACTCTTCTGAGCTGGATTTTTTCCTTTCGAAACAACCAACCAACCAACCAAAAAACCCTACAAGTGTTTATATATGTACTTTCAGGAACTAGATAATTCTTTGGGGTTTGTTTTTGTTTTGTTTTGTTCTTATAATTGCCTTTTTCCCAGGTTGGTTTTTTTTTATGTTTCTTTTTCTCCTTCCTTCTACTTTGTGATAGACTCTCTCCACCAACACAAGGATAGTTCAATGCTTTGTGCTTTTTTATTCTCCATTGTGTATAAACAAACCAAAACTGTTGTTACCATGGTAGTAAGGAAAAATATGGCTAATATAGAATAATTGATTAAAAGGGATTTACATCTTGGATGTGGATCCTCAGGCAAAATACAGCAGCAGGTAAAATAACTTATGCCAAGTGCACTTTTATCCCACTTCTGTAGGTATACCTGGTTGAGAACTTACCTCACACAGATATGGATGCTTCATAAATAGATGTGTGACACTCAGAGTAGCTTGCTGTGTGCACACTAAAAACATACCTGAGATATTGTGTCAGTTTATTAACACTGAGGAGTAAATGCACAAGCCAGTAAATAAATCTTAGTTATTTCTGAGGCTTGTCTGTGATGGGGAGCTATAAATAGGAAATGTCAGTTCTTCAGTGTGTCAAATGGTGACGCTGGTGCTAATAGCATCATGTTGACTGGCTTATTTAAGGAGCTCATTGCTAAGTTGTTTTTTGCAGGGGTTGGAGGAAGTTTGTTGTTGGGATTTTTTTAGGTTGTGGCAGTTTTTTTGTTTATTTGTAATCTCACAAAGCTTGTGAAAGATCCTATAGGAAGTTTTGTATCACCTGAAATTCTTGATTTTCTTGCTGCAGGTCCTGTCTGGTTGTGGGGTCTACGATGGCACAGAAATTCATGAAGCTTCAGCGTAAGTTGCTTTATAAAACTGTAGGCTCAAAAAAATGTCTCCTTCACATTACAGAAGTCTGTTGAATTTAGTTTTGCTCTCTCTGGCAGTGAAAATTGCCCTGAAAGATGTATGATGGTTTCATAGTTTTCTCACAGCATAATTGGGACCTTAGACCATCTTCTTGCAGTATTCGGGGATTGTCCAAAAATGGAGCACAGCGCATGCAATGCCAGAGCAATGAATATGAGAGAGACTGCAGAAACAGAAATTCAGAGTTCCAGAATCTCTCGTAAGAGAGTTAAGTAAAGACTTCATTTCACAATCACTTTGAATTTCTGTTCCTGCAGCTAAAACTAACGCTAGAATTGTTCATGCTTAAATTGTATTATTAACTCTTAGTTTTGTATGTATGTATTGTATGTATAACTCTTAGTGTTAATTGCTAAGAGATATTTCATCTAGACCTAGATTAAGTGCATGCATAGGTATGTTAATTGTGGGACTCTTTCATAATATCTGGGGACTTGCAATGAAGAAGGAAGTTTTTATTGTTCTGGTTGCATTTTTATTGTTCTGCCTCCATAAGAGCACTGAACAAAGAAACTTGTCTCTAGCTTATGTGACCCTGCCTCCAAACTGAGTTTATGTTCTGCTTTGCACTTTGGTGTTACATACAGGGATTCTGCTGCTGTGTGCTTTGATAAGAGATGTGGTTTTCCTCTTCTTTCAAAATAAGGTGGTAGAATATTTGTAGCAAGATCAGGGACCAGGTAAAACCTTCCTTACTAGATTTACAGTGTGTTTTATCTCTGTTTTTATAGCATACTGGTACACCTTAGTCGTGGTGGAGCTAAGGTTCAGATGTATGCTCCAGATGTTCCTCAGATGCATGTTGTTGACCACAGCAAAGGGCAACCAGCTGAAGCTGAGTCAAGGTAAAGTCAGTGTTTAATGTGTTTTCTGTGACTGCTGTGCCCAGCACAGTGACAGTTGCACATTCTTCAGACATAGCAGCCTGTAACTGCACTTGTAACACTTTGCTGGAAGGCTTTATTAGGTTTATGCTGTCTGGTATTTTGACTGGAGAGAAAATACTAAATGAGCTTTCTGGGCTTGATTATATACAGTCTTCTAATGCCTGGGTTTCCCAGTAGAAGTATTTCAGAAGCATCAATTAGCTTCAGTTACTGAGTATCACTGTTCTTCTTGGTTCCTCCCCTTCCTCTTCCTCTGTCAAAACTTTCTTTATGCTCTCTTGTGCACAGATCCTTAATTCATCACATTGTTTTTTTCCTGTTTCTTCAAGGAACGTTTTAGTGGAATCTGCAAGAATTGCTCGTGGTAAAATCGCAAGTCTGGCTAAACTTACTACAGCAGACCATGATGCTGTGATATTTCCTGGTGGATTTGGAGCTGCTAAAAACTTGTGAGTGCTGGCTAAGGATCAGACTCCTTAACTAACTATTCAAGATCAACTATGACTCACACAATAAAACCAGGACGCGATAAATGTCCTTATTTGCTACATACATAAGCATACTTAATAAGAAAAACTCCTTTCAAAGTATTGGGAGTTTAGTTGTGTCGTTCCTGATTGTTTCCAGTTGTAAATCTTACTGCTTTGTCACTTTTTAAATTTTCCAAACAATATTGGTGGGAACTGGTGAGGGTGTAAATAATGCAGAAGAAATCCTTTTCCCCGTGCTCTTGTGATGATTCTTTTTTGGGCCTGACTGAGGGAAGTGAAGGGAAAACTTGAGTAGTTTCAGGTGTTCTTATTGCTATTATGCTGTTTCTTCATGCCTGACTACCAAAAAGTCCCCTCTTACATTACTAATGATAAAACAATAGCTGGCTCAAAATAAAAAGAGAAAAAAAAAGTGTTAGCTGTGGGGAATACTGATTATCTTGTTATTGACCTGCCATTTTGTGGGCTTCGAGAAACCTGAATGTTACTCTTCTTTTCTTTGTATGTATTTTTTTCTGTGAAAATATTGTTGTTCCACTTCTCAGTAATCCTAGAAAGCTGATTTGATAATTCTTATTCCTAGATGCTTATATCAAGTAAGGAACTTCCTGACGTACCAAAGCCTTAGAAGTGAGTCAGTTTGGCTAAAGCACTGATGATCACCTGCAGGCTTTTTCAGCCACCTTTTAGAAGCTATTAAGCTTGTGATGACCCTTGAGAGCCGGTCTAGGGACAGATGGGCAGACATCACTAGTTGTAGGTTTATGTTGAGGTATGTATAAATTTTATTCCTGTGGCAGATCTACCTTTGCTGTTGATGGGAAAGATTGCAAGGTGAACAGAGAAGTTGAACGCGTCTTGAAAGACTTCCACAAAGCAGGCAAACCTATTGGGTATGTATATTAGTTGGAGGGGCATTTATTTGATAATGTGAGCATGGAGACAACATCTGTTTTGTTGAAATATGCAGCTGTTACTGTTGGAACTAGAAAAAGCATCTTCCTTTTTATATCAGATGTAGCTTATTTTTTTTTAAATATGTTTTTCAAGATGCATGTGTGAGTAGGTGTTTGTCAAAGAAGCTAGAAAATGCTGAGTGAAAGTTGCCTTGTGATGTTCAGATTTATGAGACCATGTCCGTTTGAATCTTTTCAATTATGACTGAATTTTGAAAGAGAGTCATTGTAGAATCACTCCTCTAATTGCTTTTGTTGCAGTCTTTGCTGCATTTCACCAGTGTTGGCAGCAAAGGTTCTTTCTGGTGCTGAAGTAACTGTGGGCCATGAAGAAGAGGAAGGTGGCAAGTGGCCTTATGCTGGAACTGCAGGAGCTATTAAAGAACTGGGAGGAAAGCATTGTGTGAAAGAAGTAACTATATCCTTTCCTGTTAATTGCCATGTTGAGAGACACTTTAGTAATGTGTTATTACAGTAATGGATGCGTGCAGGATCTGTGCACCTCCACTTACAGTTTAGTGGGAATATACAGTGTATAGCAGATAGCATGCAATATAGCACATGATTAGAAACATTGTCTTCTGTACCCAACTGTGTTGTTAGGAGTCATTCTCAGTCATTGCCATAGAACTCCTTGGACACGAAGTAAATGGTGAGTGAATTTGCACATGAAATTGGCATGAGCTACAGCTGTTCAGTTCTCTTTGAGATTTTCTTTCTTTTCCTGTAGGCTAATGCTATAATCAAACTGTACTCAAGAGACGTTCTATTACAGTCAGTGAATTTTGTAGGTTTCCTTGTGTTTCTGAGCGTTCTCACAAGTGCTCATACAGTGTTTGTATTTCTGGCAAAAGTAGCTTCTAGTATCTTGGACTGCAGGTTGCAGCTGTCTTTACAGCTGGACTGTATGATGTATTTGTACATGATTTTTTTGTAGGATAGTGGAGTTGCGAGGTTTTTTGTCAGTGATGTTTTATTTTGCAGACAGCTTCTGCAAGTGAGACATAGGCTGTGTTTTCCTTAACTCCCTTTTACGAAGCTCATGTGGATACGAAAAACAAGGTGGTGACTACCCCAGCATTTATGTGTGAAACAGAATTACATCATATCTTTGATGGCATTGGGGCCATGGTCAAGAATGTGCTAAAATTAACTGGCAAATAAAAAAAGAATAAATTCAGAAATGTTTAAATTTAAGGTGTAGTATCAAATATAATATGAACCAATGGAAACATTTTCACCTGCTTGTCCTTTTCACAGTCCAGTGAATCCTGATACAAACCTGATTGATTCCCAGCTGCAGGGCTTTCCCTGGCCTTCTGTGAGAGGAGCCTGCAGAATGGCTTATGAAGTACAAGCAGTCTGGGCTGAGACATGGAGCGTTTTCTCGAGTTTTTCCAGCTGAAGAGAGTTGTGCAGGTGTATTCTGAAACCAGTCCTCCCAGTGCACCAGTGCCAAATCATCTCTGTGGGGACAGAAAGAGACTAAAGGCCCTTTCAGAAGCCAAAGGCAGATGTATTATGGGGCTATAGCAAATACAGTGGCAGTGTATCTCGTGGAAGAAGAACAGGAATAAGAGGAATTAGTGCATGGTTTAAGATCTGTGAGCTCAGGGGTGTATCAGTGAGCAGAAAGCTTGGATCAGCTATCAAGGGAATAGACATCTCCCACATCTTAATTTAGCATGGTATTAATTAAAAGATTAATGCTTCATTTTTCCATTTCAAATAATCCTGTTTCCACAAAGGAGCCATTCTGAATATCAGTCAGCAGCAGGCTACGTACATCTTAACTGCCACAACACTAGCACTTTGAAAAACTCATCCATTGGCCCATTATCACTAAAAAATCTTGAAAGGAAGGAGAAAATATCCGCTGATGTGACGCACAATTTTTAAGGATAATAACCATGTAAAACTAGTTGTATGATTAGTAGTGGATGGAAAAAAAGAGTCTTGAAGTATCCCCACTTTTCCTGCCTTAGGGTAATAAAGCTGTCTCCAAAGAAACATTATTGAATGTATGGAATAATGATGTATAAATAAATCAACTTCTGCCTTTATTTCATCCTTGTCCCTTCACTTCTGTTTGACAGCTGTCTTTGATAACTTACACTGGTTGATACATTCTAGCAGGTTTTCTGCTTTTTGGGTCTCTTCAGGTCTTTGGGCCACTTTTTCCATATACAATTCAGCATCCTGTTTCCCCTTTCCCAAGATATTTGTCACCTTTTGATTCAGCAGGAAGTAACATTTCTCAAATTAAAACAAAGAAGGAAAATGACATCCCTTATCTTAAAGTTCCTCTTGCATGACAGACATGCCAAAGAGAACCCATATTTTTAAGACAGAATTGTATGCTACATAAATGAGATCTACAAGCCTTAGGTTAGTTTGGGGTATGGTGAATACCATATGTAGCTGAAGACTTGGCTAGAGACATGAACAACATTTTTTATTGGGGGGACCGAAGAGGAAGAGTAAGGCTAGAGTATGGGTGGTGGGCATGCTCTGCTTGCTCTGTGGGTGTTCACAGAATCAGTGGTTTTGCTGCTGGAGCCTCTTGGTGTGATTAAAAAAATCTAACAAAAGCCTTCTGAATTTGTACTTCAAAGACAGCACCATTTTCTTGTGATTTCACAGAGATTTCTTGTGCAGATTGGCAATTCCAGTGTAGGCACAAAGAAATCATACACAGAAAACAAGTCATCGCAGCAGCAGGTTTGTAAAGTGCATTTTGGACATACTCTGAAACTCGCTTGTGCATCAAATTTTTCATGGAATTTTTATTAGCAAGTTGGTAAGAAACAGAATTTAAACATTGCCACTGTAATTCAGTGCAAATCTTTCCTCCATAAGCTTTGCGTTTATGTAAGTGGATGTTTTTAATACTGGTTTTAAACACACAGGCTCAGCAGTGTATGGGAAGTCATTGTTTATATAAAATACAATGGCACTTCAAAATGTGCCATTCCAACATCTGCAGGAGTTTTAAAAGAACTTTGGTAACATAAGAAAGCATCACAGAACTGAGATGGTATTGAAATACCTAGAGTAAGATAGACAACAGCTCCTTTGGAGTGCCTGAAATACTTTTCAAGGTAGATACAAAAAGAGAGCTATCCATAAGGTGTTTGTCAGTACAAGAGCTTTGGGTGTTTAGTGGGGACAGGACAAACGTGCACAGCAGAAATAAAAGGCAAAATTTTATTATCACATTTTATTACATTTTAGTGCATCTTTTCACTCTTACGTTCTTCCATCATTTAGGGATAATGTTTTTTTAAGGGAGAAAGAATTATGCACTGATATTGCCTTTAATTTTGTTTTATTCTCTCTAATTTCACAGTATTGTGCTGAGTACTAACCTTTGATACATGCATTTTATTTTTTTAAGTAACAGAAGCTTGTTTAGCTTTGGTGGAAGGTGTAAGATTGTCATCTTGGCTTCCAGCCACTGTAAATTCGGAGGGAAATTCCATGTACTCTTAGCAATTAATAGAGACATTTGTCTGCCAAGCTGGGTTTTTCCCTTCCTTCCATAGGGCTGTTTGGAGCTGCTGAGGGGTTTGCTGGTTTCAGCCACATGGATAGAGGTTTATGATTAATTTGTTTTGTTAAACACACAGAGAAATAAGAAGTGAAAGAATGTGTTTTCCCCAAGCCTCCACAAGGAGGCATGCCGTATCTGGCTTATGGATCCTGCCAGTTTTTATCTTCAGAAACCGTGTAACAACTTTTTTCTACTAAAAGGGAGTGGTAAGAATTGCCCCTCCTGCTTGTGTTGCTTTTCTAGTGCTGTGATAGCGTTAACTTGTCGGGGAAGTTGTTACCTGTCAGTTGTGTTTCTGCCTCTCCATTTTGCCCTCTTTGATGTGCATACACAAAAATCATGTTCCAGAATGTTTCTCTGCCAGTTGTTGCAGCATTCACAAAGGTGACAGCAGTACTTTTTTCTTCTAAAACCAGAAATAAGAGTTAGGATTGAGATGCACTTTTCATTTTCACCCTTCACATTGTGGCTACAATAGAGTTATGTTTTCGGTAAGATGCCAGCATGGGACACTTCAGTGAACGATGCTCTGGGCAGGTTTTTGCTTACCCAGGCACAGTATTCCAGCTGTTTCCTGTATCCAGGCACAATATTCCAGCTGTTGTTTCCTGTGCAGTATTGTGATATCAACATGTAGATGCTCAGAGGAAATCAAACAAATACTTCTTACTTGTTCAATGAAAATCACAATGAATGTATTTGTCTCACTGTCTTGTTAAGACTTGTTTCTTTAAGACAGTGATTTTTTATTTATCCCCCTGAAAGTATTATATTGAATATACTTGCATTAAGCTCTAAAGCCTTCCTGTGATATAATTATCACTGAAAAATGAGGAAAAGTGTAGTATAAAGTCATAAAACTACACAATGTGGCTGGGGAAAGATGTGTGGGGTTTGCTTTTTTTGTTGCTTTTGTTTTTGGGGGGGGGGGTTGTTGCTTTGTTTGTTTTAAATAATAATGCTATTAACAGCCAAGGTGACCTAAACCCAAGGTTTATATGGAGGAGCTTTTATCAGGCCAAGGAATACTCCTGTAAGGAAACACACTTTTTCTTGCAGGGTCTGTGTGTTTGCATGCTAGCAGTATCGTATGTGTTTGTGAATACATATATATTTTTATATATTTTGGAGTGGAAGCTTAGATAATCCTCTATCTGCAAATAACTGAATAGCCTTCATTCTAGGGCTTGAGTCTTTTGTTTGAGCTGGTTTTATTCTTTTTCCCCATGGCTTGAAGTAGCTGAAGGGAGCTTGCTTGTTGTATGGGTCAGCCTTAGCCCTCAGAAGATGACTTGAGGAACTGCTATCTGGTTATCTTTTCCAAGCTGATTTCAGTGGTGGTCAGCATCTCTGCAGAAACAGATAGAGAGAGGAAGAGAAGGAACTAAACTTGGACAAGTTGAAACAGAAATCGCAATGAGGATTGCATTACAAATGGCAACATGATTTTGTGCTGCATAAAAATAATCACCTTCCATGCTTATTTTCAACATGTTTCAGTAGTCTTTGTTTAACTGCTGAACAACATCCTATGTGAATGACTTCCCTCAGGCTTAGCTGAAACAGCAGTGAAAATTTCTGCATCCAAGGCACTACATTCATTTCTTGCTGATGGCCTATTTGGGCCATTTCTCCTACATTATATGGAACTGAAAGGAGCTCAGTGGAAAGCAATGACCAGTTAAAATGGCCTAGATAAACTACAGGAAGAGCAAATAAATTCTTTTTTGTCTCTTAGCAGTGTTACTGTCAAACATGAAAGAAAATGAACTTGCTTTTACAGCCATTCTTTTGCAAGAATAATATAAAAGGATCTCTTAATTTTTTTAATGTAGCAGATTATCAGCCTGTGTGCTTGCTATATGAAGTACGTAGTTGTGGGCTACCACAGGATACCAAGAAGTGGAGATCCCTCCTTCTTAAATGTGTGAATCATTATTGTTCTCCTTAGTCTTCAAAGCTATCCCACTCATTCACAATGACATTCTAGAAAACACAAGAAATATGTGCTGCTCATGTTCTGTGCATGAGGTGAACACAACAGATGCTTGCTGTGTCACCCAGGCAAGGAAGGACAAATCAAGGACTACTAGTCATTCAAACCTTTCCTTGCAGTCCCAAAGGAAATCAGAATGGCAGTTAACTATAGCTTTGGGGAACTATAAAAACAGAGGTGTTTAAGCATCCCAAGTGCTGCTGCAAATCAGAGTAGTAAAAAAGTAATGTTGTAAACAGCATTTAGAAGTCATTCAGTTTTCTTTCCCCACCCTTCATTCCTCCTATCTTCATCTGCTCATCTGCTTATTGTGATTCATGCCAGTTTGAACAGGCAGGGAGAATCACTTCTAAGGGTGAAAGAGGCAGATGACTGAGGGAATTGAGCATTCCTCATAACACCAGTCAGCACAGTGCCTGCTCTTAAACATGTAACTGAGCTGTATGTAAACATACGACTCCCTCTCTGCAGTACTGAGGCTTTGTCCTAGATCTGCATGCCTGCATAAAGATATTTAATTATTCATTAGCTTGCCCAATAAATGCAGCTTTATAGTCGCATGGCTTGCACTTGTGAGCGGAGATGCTCATGTTGTTCATGTGTCTCACCTTTTGAAAAGTGGAGGGTTGCTTAAATGGCTGTTAGGAATCATGGGCCCTGAGATGTGGGCAAGCAGTTCAGAGTTTTGGGACTAACAGACCTGTACAGATGCCACCTTTTGGACTTTCTGATTGCATGGGGAGCCTAGCTAACTGTAGGAACAACTGGAATACAAATTAAGAACTCTTACAGACCAAGCAATTGCTCTCTTCAGGGTTTTGTTTGTTTAAGCTTTAATTTTAAATCAACTTTTGTTTTGAAAAATACATGGGATCTGAGACAAACATTTGGAAGGTAGGATGCAAAAAGACAATCACAGCATGTACAATTCATATATTAAAATCTTTATATGAAGTGGAACCCTGACTGTTACACTAAGCTTCTGTGTACGCAGAGTAGTCTAAGTGCCAGCTGAGCATCACTGCAGAAGCAGCTCAGGCTGTGCGTGGGATTCTGTCCCTCTTCCCCACTGTGAGGAAAGAGCACTTTGTTAAGAAAGTCAGAGGTAACCATCTCCTTTACCTCAATGGATACCACTTAAAGCTCTATTCTGTTCCCTTTCTTACAAAACAATCCTGTCTTTCCATCGGAAAAAGGGTGGAACTGTTCCAAACCAAAACGACTTTATGTGCGTCTTCATGAGTCAGTCACTTCCCTTGGCTTGAGGGCCCAGCCAGAAGGAGTGCTTTGCAGTCACCCCTATTCACCAGCCTGGGTGAGTAGTTCTCTGGATGCTTCTCAGTTCTGCAATAGGGTGGTTGCAGCAGCTGTGGCCTGAAACAGAACTTCTGGACTTTCTTTATACTGTTGGTATTCAGGATCCTTTCAATCTTAGGTTTACACAGGACATCTGTGCTACCTGAATCAAACATTTCCAGAAGTAAATCCGTTTAATTTACATAGTTATCAGTTACAATTATTCTGACCAGTTTTCCTTCAAAGGTACTGCTTTTAAAGATGTAACATGCTCACAGTACCAATTTCTTTTGGCACAGTTCTAGCTTAAGAATCCATCTTTTGCACAATGAACACATTTACCTTCCTGTGTTTCATGACAGAAAGAGGAAATACTGATTTAAATCTTTTTTGCTTTTGGCTTATTTAGAAGTGGATTTTGTAATAACATATCACTTCCTCTATGTTGATGTTTTATGAACTTGCATCATCATTCTCAGCCAGCTTCACCCTTCCGCTAAAGAAATACTACATTTCTTGTGGAGGAAAAGTTGTTACTGATAGCCCATGATGCTTAGGACTAAAAATAGAAGCTAAAGTTTCACATGCTCAGGTTGCACAAGGTTTGTGTCCTTGCATTTCACAGAATGAGAGCAGCTCTCTACTTCCAGTTTTTATCTGACACAGAGGGTAATTACCTTTCTCCTCCCTACTATTCTCTTGAAGGACAGCAGATAAGATCTTAGGCAAAAGATCTCACTAGCATCAATGATGATGTGACCTTGTAGTTTTATGAGTCTTTTATGCTGTCATTAAGGCAAAACCACAAAATCCATATGTTCCTACTGGCAGTACGAAGACCAGGCTCCAAGAAACAAATGAAAACCAGACTTGTCACCTCCAAGTTTTGCTGCCTTTGATTTTGTGGAACATCAAAATGCAGGATAGAAACACCTAGTGCTAGGTCTGTTTTCAGCTAAGGTGTTTCTTTCACATGGCTCTGGAACAGTTGTCACATTGTTCTGTCTACACAGCTGTTCTGCCCAATGAGGTCCTTTGGTGAGGAGAGCTTCCCAAAGATAAGGTTGGCTTCCCCAGTTACAAGTGCCAAACTCCCAGTGGGACCAGGAGGTAGAAAGAGAGGGGAAGCATTGCCAGACATGGTGCATCAGTGGGGCTTCTGGAGGAAATCTGGCTGTGTCCTGAAAAATTAAAAACAAGAAAGTCCACATGTAACTGATTTGACAAGAAATATATTTGAAGATATGGTTTACATTAATGCATTGATGGAAGATTGTTGTAAAATTATATAGATTTTGGCTCTTTCAGAATTCTCCTTTTCAAGTCTGTGAATGTATGCCATCCAGAAAAAAGGCGAAGACACTCAGCAACACTGAACACAACTTCCTTTTCTGGATGACTGAGAATACTTGTTTAAAATCCTGACGGAAAAACAACTAAAAGAGTATAAAATACATTATCATTCTACCTACTTGGGGCCTGAGGTGGGTGTTGTGATTATGAGTGTATAAATAATGGTAATAAGCAGTAGAAAGGCTAGGCCACAGATGCTTAGGCTATACCAGCACTGTGTACCACTATTAGTATGTAAGCTACAACGTGGACACAGGGCACAGACTGGCTTTGGCACAGACGATACTTGCAACCTATGCTGAATGTGGTACACAGGTAAATAAATATTTTGAACCACCAACTTAAGTAGTAGAGAAATTTCTCCTCTAAGGGTTTAGGTCCAAGTGCTCTGGGAAGATCAGGCTGTATATTGTTTTCTATACCACTTCTTAGGCTGTTCTTATTGCTGTGGTGTCAGCTTTCAGTATATTGCTGCAGTTAATTTATGGCTAGTAAGGGTGCTTCCTTCCCCTCTTCCTAGGAGTATGCTGTGTTAATGTGTAAAGTGCAAGTAAACATTAGGTAACTCAGTAACACTTTGAAATAAATGTAGGATTATAGCAAGTCTCTTGGCCTCTTGTGACCTTTTCCAGGCCCAGGCCCTTCCATTAAAACAAGTTTTGATTGACCCAGAAGGAGTCTCACAAGAAACTAAGAGTGACAGTAAAATGAAGCTTTTAAAAATAATTAGGAAAAACAATCCAGCAAATAAACATAAATGAAGCAGAAGTAAAACAGATCAAACCTGATTCTGTTTAATATAAAAATAATAAATACCTCCTGATCTGGTTATGATGACTGCAAAGTGTAAGAATTATTTCTGCATACAGTGTCTTTGTTCTCAGCAAGGCATTGTGCTTTCCTAGTCCCTTCCAAAATAGCCACTAATACAAACCAGATTATCTTCCTTTCTTAAGAAATTGCTGAAAGTAAAAAAAACAAAACAAAACACCAAACAACCCCCCCCCCAAAAAAAAAAAGGCAGCTGTGGCTGATGATTGCCTTTAAAAGAAGCTGACAACAGGAAACATTTTTTCCTTTTTGTAAAAAGTTGCGTTTCAAACATTAGGCTTTTGTTCTTTCCTTCATCCCCAAGCCCCTCAAAATCCAGCAGTACAGGAAACTTCAGGTGTCTTACGTATGTGGTTCAGTTTGTTCTCCTGTAGCAAAGGTGAAACTCTCCCTTATCCCAAACACCTTTTTTTTTTCATATTTTTTTTCTTTTTGTGAAAATACCATTTCATGGTAAGAAATAATTTATATTGAGGAAAAGTTGTCAGAAAGTTTTCAGCTGAATCAAACATATATACAACTCTCTCCTTTAAATGCAGCCTACTTCTCTTTTGATTTTGAGACGTTTCCACTGCTACTGCATTAACTATTAATAATTTCTTATTTCTTGTGGAAGGTAACAGCTAGAGATATCCTAGCTCCTGTTCTGTTTGCTTTTGTAATGTTGTAATGTGGTGCTGTGCCACTGAAGGCACATGATAGCAGCTTAAATTTAACTTTGTGGTTTTTGAAAGACCTTCAAGCCAGCTAGGGGAGCTATTGCAGGTCTAAAAAGGATTCCTGTGATTTTTCAAGTTGTTTATTGCTCATGATGTACAGAGATTATTTTTCTCTGTGTAATCATAAGATAAAACACTGGAACATTTCTTTCGTTTTTATTTGTGTTTATTGCCATTTAATCTGATTGTAATGTAGTATTGTGGCTGAACTTATAAACTGTAATATAATTATTGTTATGGAGTGGATTATCTGAGCTACATTGAGTAAAATACAAATTATAGCTATTGATTTTTATGTGCAAAATTTTGCAGGTTTGATACCAGTTTAAAGTTCTGTAGAGCTAACAGGAAAAATTTTGCTTACAAGCAAGATTTTTATGGCAGAACTTACTGACAATGGCATGTCAGACCTGGACAGCCCTTCTGCACTGCATTCCCTCTGGAAGTGTTACAAATGACCTAATGTAGTTAAGTCTCTGTAATGATTAAACTGAGATGTTGCCATTTGCACTATACTTCAGAATTGCCTTTAGTGAGATCTACTTTAATTTTCCCAGAAGAGCTTGTGTGGAGTCATAAATCATTTATTTTTAGAATATTTATTATCTTATTTGCCCCAAAGCACACACCCCCCCCCCAATCACTTGATCTAGTAGTTTATTCATACCAAAGTAATTCATAGAACTGAATGGCTTCCATGTTGTTTTTTACTGATTTTTATGATGCCTATAATGGTGAGTAGCTTTATAGACTGGTGACTGACGGCACTTCAAGTATTCTTCTTTCTGCCGTCTAGGTCTGTCTTAGTAGTGGAAATACTTTTCCCTGTCTTAGAAGGCTGTATTTTTCTAGGCTTAGTAAGAGAGAACAAGCATCATAAGTCAATTAGACTTTCTCTATTCAGCACATTTTCCAATGTGGCAAATTCAAATTAAAGCACTGGATAATCACTTAAGACAGTTAGCAGGTTAAGGAGTATTGCCTTACCAGAGGGGGAAGGAGCCTCCTCAGTGTTAGAAGGAGCTGGAAAAAAAACCCACAAGAACCAAAATTATGTTTGAGCCTGGAACAGGAAAAGGAGGCTGGTAATTGATCTAAGGGTTAATAATATTTTTTTCTGAGACAGAATATATTTGTCAAACTTATTGAATGTTTAAATATGCTCACATAATTAAATCAGAGTGAAAGACACTGTTCTGTTCCCAAAAATTAGATGATGAAAATATTTTGATTCTCCATTTTCAAAACACTTTTTTCATTTTGAAAACTGCAAAACGTTTCACTTTGAAATTTTCTGAACAAAAGTATTTTACTTCACATTTAAAAAATATTTTTCCCTTGAGAATGATGTGCACTAAAGCAAAGATACTGCAGGGTTTCTATTACTTGAAGCATTTTTTCTATTTTAAGTGGAATTAAATGTTTGTAGTTGACCAAAATTAAAGTTTTCTGCTGATTTATTCAACCAAGACACCTTAAAAAACTCTGGTCAGTTTGATGTGTATCCCCTTTTTTAAATTTGCTTTTTCAGTCTGTCAGCTGGTCAAACCTAAAGCCCCATTATTCTGCTGGCCATGCTTGTGGGTAGTTCAACCATCTTAGCTCTGTTGTTTGGCACTATTTGAGCATGTGTTACAGTCTCACTCATTTTCCTGAGGAAGAAAAATAATAATTCTTATTGCATGTGTCCAGTGTTGTCATCAGATCCAGATCTTCCAGCTACAAGGGGAAAGGTGATCAGCAACTGTCTGTCTGATGTCAGAAAGGGTGTACGGGCTGGACTTTGGATTTAATTACCAGAGACAAAACTAATACTGCTTCACAGACCTAAGTGCAAACAATGAAATACTCTCCTGTTCCTCTGGGACAAGGTGGATCCATCACAGTACAAAGCCAAAAATAACCAAATGCTTAAAAGCTCGGGAGACCTCATTATTCATTAACGTCTCTTGTGAAGGGAAGAGGAAAAGGCAGGTGGCTTGCCTTCAGGAGTCCTGCTGCTTCCATGGGTATGCTGTGCTGAAGCTTAACAAAGATGCATTTATTTTCTTCTCAATTATTCTTCCAACAAAAGCAAGGAACAGAATAAAACTGAGTGAAGTTTTGCTTTAAAAATTGAAGTCATCCCAGCTGACGGCCATACATGGATTGTCAACAAGAAAAGTTGCCCCAGAGTCCCTCTTACCTGATACAATGAGTTTAACATTAGATTTCTGTGTTTTATTGGAATGATTCCCCTTCTGTTTGTAGATGCAACTATATACAGCTGTGTCCAGTAACTTGACATTGAAGAGCTTTAAGGAAAAGTTGCCATGCTCCATCTGGTCAAAAAAAAGGCTAGTTCTGCCATGGTAATTCTCACTCTGGGACTGCAGCGAGTCCTGCCCATTGGAAACAAAGTGCACTAAAATGGTGTGGTTAGGATCATCAGCCTCTATCTGCCAGTACAGCATTAAATTGGAGAGGGTCAGCTTTCCAGGAGAAGTGGCAGTGCAAGGCAAAATAACAGTTTCTCCAACAAATGCGTGGCATGTTGTGTCTGGCTGACCTGGAATAAAAACCATACAACTTTGTCAGTGTGCAGCAGAGCTAGGGACACAAGGTTTCCTAGAATTTGGCTTCATCATACCATTATTGCCTCTCTTCCTCCCTCTTCTATGTGTGTCCTCCTTCTCCCAGCCAGGCAGAAGGCAGTACGCGCCATGCCAGGATTGAGGACCATGTATGATCAATGCTCAGCCAGCTCTGCAGCAGGATGGATGTTGCTGTGCAGCAGGACAGATGTTGCTGTTCAGCAGGACAGATGTTGCTGCATACAGCTGCTTTCACTTCTTCTGCATGGGTGCTGCTTGCATTTGTCTCTTTAGCTGATCATTTTTCTCCCAGTTTCTGAGATTAGTTTTGAGATCAGGTGTCTGATTTGATTCTAATTAACCAGCCAGTTCACAAGAGGAAAAGGGGATGCAGGAAAGTGAAAATAAGCACACATAAATAAGCAAGTATTGCTTTTGTAGGAAGGAAGTCTGAAAAAAGAAGCATGAAAAGGGTGTTACATCAGCACGAGAAAGATCCTGGATAAATCCGATCTCCCCCAACTCCTGTTGCTCACCTGATAGATCATGGCTTCCAATTTGTCAGTAATGCACTAGAGGCTCTTGTCTCCTTCTGCTATGACACCTTGCAGAGGATCTGGCAGAACAGGGCTTTTATCTGCAGCTCTGGCTTGGTGCACTCTTGCTAAGTCTGCCCTCTCATACTCTTTGGTATAGCTATTCTCCCAGTATACCAGAAAGAAGGTAAATGATTTCTCCAAGGGAGACAGATACTTTGTATGGATGGTGGGTGGCCTGGACAGATCTTACCAATCAATTCCAGCAGAAGCAGGAACCAGCCTGCTGGTGAACAAGGGTTCTGTGCATTTATAAAGCATGGACAAGAAGGTGTTTTCAGCACAGAACGTGGGCTTAAATTAACACTTTAGCCAACCCTGTTTCATAAAAATATTTTATAAATGAAAATGCAGATGAATTATTTTGGATAGAAAACTCCTTCGCAGCAGGGAGCAGAACAAAAGCAGCATGAGTCTGTGACTGTGCCAAGAAACAACACTAAAATTCACTTTGAAACAACTCAATCTCTTTTCATGACCAGAGTTCTGTGAAGCGTAAGAGGTAAGTAATCAGACTACAGATCACAAAATCATTAAGGTTGAAAGGGACCTCTGGAGATCATCTGGTCCAGCCCCTGCCAAGGCAGGGCCCCCCAGA
>JBAFWW010054277.1:0-19181 GCA_036873685.1 Agapornis canus | reverse complement strand
CCCCCCCCCCTCCAGCAGGCGAGGCAGAAAGGGAAGCGCTGCGGGAGCTCGCACCCCGCGGCCAGCGAGGGGAAATGTAGTGGAAACAGGTTGCTGGGCTCTCGTCGTAGGAGGAAGGGGCGGCTCTGAATTACCAGCTAGCCAAATCTAGGCTCTGGGAAATGGAGATGGAGCTGCTGCTTTTCCAGACAGCGATGTGCTGAGAGAAATGGACAACGAATTACTACTGCAGGAGAGCTTTGCTCCAAAATCGCCTCTTGCCAGGAAGCTAATACACTCCCTGAGCTCTTGAAGTTCTAGCAGTTGCTAGCTCAGCTTGGGGTTAATCACAGCAAGTTTCAGCTGCAGGAGTCCCGCTTTGCAGGGGTCAGGCAGGTGATTTTTTTTTTCCCTTCTTTTCATTTTTGCTCCTTTGCTGGTCTGTGAATACCGAATACCAAGAAGTCTGCTTGAAAGCTGGGGAGAGCTCGAGAAGAGCCACGGTGGAGAGTTGTGGTGTTTTGGATATATTTGTCACAAAGTCGAGAGATTCATATGGCTTGAAGGTAAGACATATGTGTTGATACTTTCCTTCTGGAAATACAAATGTTTTGAATCTCGCGGTAAGGGAATAGGGACAATAGCAGCTGCTGTATTCTCCACTGCAGTGTAAATAAAGGCAGCAGAAAAGGAAAATATTTGCCATTGTCCCAAAGGATGCGTTAAGCTGTTCTCTTCTGAGACAGGGCAAGGGAAAGTGAGCTTTCTAATTAAAAAATGCAGTGCCTTGTTGTTTTCTTCTAAAACACTACCTACAAACCAATACAAATTTGTTATTAAATGCTAAAGAGGTATTTAAAGTTGCTAGGAAGCTAGGATCATTTTTAGAAGTTTGATGCTTAACAGTGCTCTCACACAGACACAATGGAAATAGAGTGACAGGGAAAACAGTAGGAGGAGGATGTGTAGATAGGATATAAAGTAGGTACCTTCAATTTCCCCAAAGAATAAGCTTGTTCAGTCAAATTGTTTGAGAGAAACTACTATTTTTTCTCTTTAGTCATTCTTTTACATAAGGCAAAGCCTGTGTCCCTTAAAATTTCCTTCTCAGCACCAGTCTTGAACAGGCTTTCCCACTGGGAAACCTTTCCTGAAGAAGCCCTAGAGGGGAATCATTCAGAAATACCCCCCTGAACGTTGCAAGTAGCTTTTGTGCAAGGTTTAAGGTAGCCTTTGTGGCATGAAGGAAATCTGTTTCCTGTGTTAAGATACAAGCAATTATTATTCCTGTTTGTACCTTAATATTTTTCTATTGCCCTTCAGTTATAAGTTTCATCTGTCTTTTTGAAACCAAGGGAAACTGGGGATTTAGGGCAGGGGAGCAGACACTAGGATTGTGTTGGGTCCTATTTGGTGCTGAAATTGCTCTCCAAACTTGTTGACTTGTAGGTGGTTTCTGCACAGATAACACATCCTCACGTGTTAGTTCTCAATTCTCTCTCAGCCTGACTTGCCCACATGCAAAGCATGAAGCCGTAGAGCTAACAGCATGTGGAGAATGAATCACTGTTCTTCAAGTAGAGTTCAAAGGAATAAAAGAAAAATAACTTGACTGGTTTATAAATAACCAGCCAAAAGATTATACTATAACTCGTCAAATAGGTTACACATGCAATTCACTGCAAAACAGTGTGGGCTATATCTCTTACACATTCAGTGTTTCGTGTGATTGTTCTTTAACCATACAATGGTCTAAGGAACTCATAATCCTGTGCTTGAAGCCTGTTTGCTGCTTGTAGCAGTCTAGAAAAAAATAGTCTATTGACAATATTGTCGAGCCCACCAAAGAAGTGTAAAGAGCACTGTCTCTGTAGTTCTTATTACTATTTTTTCCTTCCAACTTCTTTTTCATGCTACAGAAATTCTGTTACATTAAAAACCTTTACTCTTTACTTCCCATACTTCTGAACAGAGGGTTTGTAAAAGTACTTTCCACTGATTTATGTGCCACGTGATTATCTTTTGCATACATAGACACTGTATATAGCATGACAGGCAAATGTGATGGAGACAGAAGGAGAGAGAAGGGCAGACTTCTCCTCATCTGGCTATTTGAAGTGGGAACATCAGGAGGAATAACTGTAGCAGCAGAATTACAAAGACATGTGTTTGGGCTCTGCCTTTTCTCTTAGAATTTCCAGTGTTAGCTATAGAGCTGTTAGCTGGCATTAATTGAATTGCCTTGCATGGTGTGTCACATATCATGGTGTGACATATGTGTCACAAAATGCCACCTAAATGTACTTCATGCAGCGCATGTACACAAATCCATATGTAAAATCTGCCATACATTTACATATAACTTCCATGGGCACACATGCATTGAATTGCATGTGTGTAAAAAAGAGCTTGAGTTTGCTACACTGGAGCATTTAGAAAGAAAAAGTTCATGTTTCAGCCTTTAGAGAGAAGCAAGTGAACCTTCAAAAGCCAGGTGAACTGAGGTAATAGTATAGGTTATATTGTAGCTAATATTAGCTACATCATACCCAGAACCAACCATCATGCCCAGAACCAAAGGGCTTCCTTTTCCCTTAATGTTTTGCTCCTGTGTCACTTTCACCTTCTGCGTGAGAGGCTAGGTCATAATTTAGGCTAGCTAAGTGATTACATAGCATCCATCATGCCTATCCTGATACTGCTCCCACCACCCAATCCCAACTTATCATGAAGCCCACTGAAGCGAGTAGGTTACATTCACATAAATCTGCAAAACAGAGCTGATTTATATGTATGCACTCCTCTCACAAAGGAATCACAGCTTGACATCCACTAACTCTGCATGCACGGCTTGTATGCAGGGCAGCAAGCACAAAGATTGCACTTTAATCTTTTCCAGCTTTGCTGAAGTATTAGACACCTGCCTGGGAAAAATACTCAGCTTTTCCTTTAATGGCACTTCAACGTTGGTTCAATGTATTCTTCCTTGTACACCCCTAAGTTAGGCACACTGGTCACTTAATAATACAAGATACAAACATGCTGGGAAATGCAGCTGGCACAGAACAGCAGCATTCTGAAGCTAGGTTGAAAGGTCTGAACAATGGCACAGACCAGTGAGGACGACAAAGACATGCCCCTGCAATGAAACAGAAAGGCCTAGCACATAAGGCACAATTACTTGTGTGTTCTTCTAAAACCTGTCCTTTGTATTAAATCAGGAAATCTCTACCCTCCCATTCTCTGTTTACTTAAACTTTGGAATTCAAATTTGAGCTTATAATGCTTGCATTTTGATGCATCTCAAAATGCCATGGAGAACTGCTTTCGCAGAACGTATGATTACCTGCTATACCTCTGTGCTCATCACTGGATAAAACCCTATAAATCACAAGCCACTGCCATATTTTAAAAGCCATTGCTGCCAAATGGGTCATTTTAATCCTATTGGGCAGATAAGGGTCTGCTCGATGTAACAGACATTGTCCTATGACTGTAAAAAGCTTGAGGACCAGGTATAAACTGACTTAGCCTTAGGCTTTCTCATTCTTGGCACCCAGGGTATTATATGGAGTTATCTTCTGAAGCTACCTCTGAAACTGCAGAAAATATTTGGATAGAAACAAAAATCCAGCTTCCTCCAGAAGAAACTGGAATTTCACATCACACAGAAAACTTCAGACATTGTCAGGTTCACTGTGTGAAAGAGGCTGAGAAATGAACATCTAAGTCCTATGCTCCAAAGCATTTGCTTGCTGATCTTTAACAGCCCGGTGCCAGACATGCCCTTTTTCTCACCAGCAATATTCTTTAACAAGCATTACATAAACATTTCTCTGACAAAACAGGAAACCTTGAAAAATACTTAGCTTCAAATGCACAAGTATTGGTAGCTCTTCACATATGAACAGGATGGCTTTGGCTCATGAACTTTACAGTACTTCCATTATGAGTCTTTTTCAATCTCACCCTGTGTGCACAGACTTCTTCTGAACACTTAGGAAATCTGGAAGTGAGTGTCTGCTTTCTCACAGGCCTGTAGCTGATATTTCAATTCCAAGAGATACAGAACAGGGACTATGTTCACAGAGCATGTAATTTAGCTGTAAAGCTTTTTGCCACAGGATATCTGGATGCTAACTATTCCTAAGCCTTGTTGACCCAGGTTCAAGGGGACACTAAGTAATCTCAGTTCCAAGGAAAAGTCCACTGATCCTTAATAAATGCACAGAAACCACACTGGCTCTGTAAATATCTGAGATGCAAAGAGTTGGATGATGTGAGAATTCTTGCCAAAACATCATGTATACTTGCTCCATTCTTACACTCTTGCCCAAGTCTTTGGACACCATTGGAGAAAAGGTGTTACACTGGTTGCACTTTGACTTCACAGGGTTATTCTTTTAAGGCTACAGGAGGAGATACCAGTAGGCCAAGTGCTCAAACATGTTGAGGTTTGGAGTACAGGGAGGAAGATTTTGGAATGTTTGTTTGGGATCTAACTTCACTGTGTTTTACAAACAAAAACTTTCAGTAGCTACATTTGTTTTGGCTAACTCTTTAGGAGCATGCGAGACTGATCAATTCGTGCCAGGGTGTTGCTACCTAGATTCCTTGGGAAAGCGGGAGGCAATTGTTTAAGTCCTGTCAAATGCATCATTCCTTCTGCTGTTACAAAACCAACCTATATTCAACCTAAAATGATTGCTAATGAGTATTAACTCCTCTACCAATTGTTCCACTTCAATCATGTTTTCTCTTGCTGTCCTTCATCTGGATATTTTTAGCATTATCATTTTTTGTAATATGTGACTATGTGTTCAGTTGCTTCTTCTCTGTACATACCTCCCAATTATCCTGGTGGGTATTTTTCTCTCAACCCCCTAGAACGGGTTTATTTCTGGTTTACTCTTCCCTGTTGCTTTCCATGTGGTTATGTGGGAGGCTGCACACTCTTTATCAAAGCAGAGAGCCATGATTAGTCCATTCAGAAAATGTAAATTCAGCCTTATGTGTTATGTAGCACTGAAGAAAAAGAGAGAGACTGTAAGGAGCAATAAAATCAGTCAATAATAGAACAGCGTTAAGCCCTGTAGGTAGGCCTGGATGATCACAATGACGTCCACACTTCAGATTTCTAATGGAGCTAAATAAACATACTGAACCTGTGTATTGCTGTCTGGGGAAAGCTAATCAGCGTGCAATCCAGTCCTGCTGAAGTAAGTGAAATCCACTGCGATTGTGCAGCCTTTGCAATTAACATTCATTTTGATTTCTGTCACCCTTTCTGTACATGTTCCATTATTTATCCCAAATTTCAGACTCTGTGGCCTCAGCTGTTTCTCTCTGAAATGTCCCAGGAGCTGGAAACACACTTCTAAGTTGATAAATACAGATACCTGACTTCGTTCATTGCTTCAGGTTGCAACTGCTAATGCTGAGGATGTATCAGCAAAATCAACACTGTTGAGAATGCTCTGTGTAATTTGCAGCTTTGCAGGAAAACAAACTCTTCACCAACACCTCAGGTTTTTGAATCATGCTCCCCTGAATGCTGCAGCTGAGGCAACATATCAGAAAGGTTACATCTATTACCTAATATATTGCACCTTGCAAATTACTTGTCTAAACTGAATCTTCATCCCACACACTATTTAGACATCTCAGGCAATTCGGAGTTCTAGCAGATTAGGATGCTGTCTGTAACAGGCACTCTTCTGACCTTGTTATCCCTGTATCTGTGTATTTCAAGCTTTTACATATTTGTCCAATAGTCAAGAAAAATGTGATTACCCACAGGATTACTGAAATTAGGTTTCTAACCTTTCAATATGTTTTCTCTGGTGACCACCTTAGGCAAGAATACCTTTCAGTTACAGCCTCCAGTTACATGCTTGGAAATTGAACATCCTCCCACATCAGAAAGAACTGGGTGCCTCCAGCCAGCCTGCTTTCTTTTAGACATTTACACACAGATTTAGCAGTTGAATTTTGTCACCCATGCTTGAAAAGCTACAATTAGAAGGATCTTACTAATTTAAAACCCACTAAAAATAGAAACACCCCCACTACACACACCCCTGCTACCATATCATTAAAAAGCAAGAATTACCCTGGTCCAGGTACACGAATCATTTATCATCCCCATGAGGTTATGGATATGCTTGCAATTGTACAGGAATATTTCAGTGCACCATGATGCTGGGTGAATGGGCTGGGCATGTGTAAACTCCTTGTTTGCACTTTCTTAATGGCAAACTAACAGTAAGAATTAGAGGGTTTGTTTATGTTATTTACTGGGGAATCAAATCAAAAAGTCAACACCAGAATCTCTGCGCTAGTGAAGATCCCTACATGTCCTTATTATTGGTTTGGTTTCATTTGTAGAGTGCGTATCTTAAGTTGGTCAGGATCCATGACTGGGGACTTCAGACCTTTGTCAGCATAACAGGAGGCTATTAAAGCATTACAGCTATTATAAAACATTACAGTATTGTCAATTTACAACAGCACACAAAAGTACCAGAGAAATTTAAGTTTTCACTGGTCTTTCCTCTCTATAAAACCAGACTAAAAGAGCAGTCTTTTCCTCAGATTTTGAAACTGGTTTTAAAGTAGGCTTTAGTATTTCCAAGGGTAGAACTGGAGGAACTGCTAGAGGCAAAGTTGCCAGGGGAATGGATCTCTGAGAGTGGATCTATTCCAGATTAAAGACAAGGGCTGAGAGTAAATATCAGCACATTTGGTCACACGCAGTTTCTACGCACATCGCTGGCTGTTAGCCTGCCTACAGCTCAAAGTGTCTGCACTGCACTTCGAAGAAGCTGAGCTGAGAATATCTATTAATAACTACAGGGCTTCCTCCCATCAGCTAATTAGTAGTGGGCATTGGAGTTCTGCCTATAGATATTTTGGAGCACGGATCATATGAGAGTAGGCTCATGCATTTAAATTGCAAGGCAGGCGTACTCGGACACCCTGGGTCAGGCTCTGGCTCTTTGATACACAAGCCTGGGTACTGAACTAGCAGCACATAGCTCACTGGCTTAAACAAACTAAGCAATACACAGCTGTGTAAAGCTGGCATGAAAGTTGCTTGCTTCAGTAACATAAAATCTTTTCTAGATCTGTTCTGGCCCCTTGTGTCCTAAAAGAGTCTCTGGCGTCGTGCAGCATATTTAATATTTGAAACAACTGGAGGAACTGGGGACTACTTTGCAGGACAAGGCACGACCCTGACAATCGCAATGACTGCAACAAAATGAGTGCATAGACATCTTTAAAGTAAGATCAGAGAAAACCAGGAAAATTTCACCATGCTTGTTGCAGAAGAAAGTGTGCACATAGAGCAGATTTGGTGGGAAGAGGCAGCACTCTTTTAGCATGTCTTACTCTCATAACCCCAGTCATAGCATTGGTTCTGGAGAGCTGTAAGAACCAGGGCTAGCTGAAAACTTCATGGCCAAAACCATTTCCACTGAAAGCTGAAATGAATCACTGTTTTGCAAAATTAATTGCTTTTCTCACAAGTTTTCTTTCTTCCTCCCTCCAATACAAATTCAATAGTTTCTTTGCTAACACATTTTGTTTAGCTGCAGAAGTTCTGGGTTCAGAGCTCCTGATAGGTTAGTTCTCCTAGAAAATAACTATATCTGTCACTGGCACGTTTCCATTCCCTTGCTCCACACCACCAGTAAAGTCCAAATACTCTTTTGAGAGTACAAGCATATGCATTTTCTTTGAAAGATATTTTACTAATAAAAGGAGAAATCCATGCGAGGATGATGTGCAGTTATTCATTCTGTAGGAGGATGTTTGTCTACATGTGATTTCTGTGCAGTTTCCTCTGTTGTCCCTCCCATTTGCTATTTTTATTTATCTGTAGACTTTTTTCTCCCTTCACTGTGAAGGGAGAATCAATTAGGAAATTACAGCTGTAACAGAAAACAGCAAGAAGGGATAATAATAAAGCTCAAATCCTTTGGGGCTACATTCGGCCATTCAGTTTACTGTAGAATTTCTGATTCAGAAGGCCTCACAAAACCTTAGGATAAGAGACATTGCTTGTAGACACAATAAGCATGCTTTAGTAAAAGAATAAAAAGAACATGCAACCAAAATGCTAAAGTAAAGCGATTACTAAACACGTGAAGGAGATAGTTCAATAACTTGGACATTTCCATCATCATTCAGTGTCTGCCCCAAAGATATTATTCTGAAGACATCCTTCATATGTCAAGGGTGACAACACCTTGAACACTAAGAACGTGTCTGATTTTGATGTGAGTGAAAAACTAAAGTCATAGGCAACAACAGCAACCCATCATTACACAGCAAATCACATCATTTAGAGGGTTTTTTTTTCCCCTGAAGAGAACCATAGGCTCAGAAAGGGGACCTGTTTCTGCAAGATGAGGACAAAACAGAGAACATTTCTTTTCTGTGCTGTTAAAATGCCCTTTTAGAAGACAAAGGCCAGTGCCTGCTGGAGATTTTTCTTTGACTTCTGTGCCTGTTTAACCTTCAGGAAGGAAGGGCATCTGTGTTCAGTTCATGCACATTTTGCCTTTAGTTTTCTGTGCCCCCTTATTTGTATTGCTGATGAATTAAACAGCCACTGAAAATAGCACTGGCTTTAGTCCTGCCTTAACTTCCATAATAACTTGTACTTAGCACTCCATAATTAAAAACATTAACGGTGATGTAATGATTTATCTGAAAGACTATCTGCTCCCTGCCAAATGGGGTGACAATATTCATGACTTTCTGAAGCTCTGTTAATAACTTTGTGGATTAAAGGAATACAAAAATAATATGGAATTCATAACTAGATCAGGTCCAGATTACTGGATTTATGAATTGGATTCATTATGGACGTTGCATGCAGTGGCTGCACTTAAAAGCCTCAGATAAAATGAAGTATTCGCTGTGGTAGGTGCAAGATGCGCACACTGCAGGAAATGGATCCCACCAGCCAGAGGTTGTACTTCACAGCTTTCACAGTTGGAAGCTTTTTCTGACTACACCTGACAACTCAGCCCAGATAAATCCTACTGAAGGAGCTGTCAGTGCAAACAGTACTCACACACACTCAGTTCACTGCTTCCACTTGGAACCTCAGGCAGTCAATCTGGAGGGGTTATTGGGCTGCAGGCCACAGTGCTGGGTCTGGATGCTGGGGCTGATGGATTCTGCAGGCAAGCTGAGCTGCAGCTTGTGTTTGCACAGAGGGAAGCTGGAGGGGTTCCCACGGGGCCTGGGGTTTATCGCAATGTAATGGCAGCAGTAACTATGTGTCCTTTCTTGCCCTCTCCTGTTGCTCATTTTGTGGGTTTAGTTTATAAACTTTCAGGGCAAAAGAACTGAGTTCTGTGCACTAAAACCTCCTGCATACTGATAACTCACAGCAAGCTGAAACTTCCACTGACAGTGTTAAAAGTCAACAAGTAAAACTTAACAAGAGTTGAGTGTGCTCAGTGCCCCCAGTGCCAAGGCAGAGCTACAGAAACACAGGTGATAGCCCTGGTTGTCGGCTGGCCTCACAACAGGGGCTCCACTCCACTGAACCCCATGAAACAACAGCAGTGTTTCACTCATTCTTTGCCTTGAGATTTGCAGCATCCTCCCAGAGCCCCATCTGTGTTTAAAATTAAACGCAGTGCTCATGCATCAAAGCCGTGGTAGAATTTACACAGGCTGCTAGTCCAAAGTAGCCCAAACATGAGCAGCTAATCTGTGCTGGCCTCTTGTAAGAGGTAGCCCCAGTGTAGTAAGAAGTCCTGTAACCTGCTCCCACTTGTAACAGCTCTCTCCTCTGACCAAGCAGGCTTTTCGGCACTTTTGAAACTGAAATGACTCAATTCCAAATACTGAACATCTCTTGAGCACTGAAACCTTGAATAACCTTTTCCCCAGCTAGGTATTTATCAGTGATGCTAGCACCATGTTTCATGGAAGGAACCTAGATGTCTTTTCAAGGTTCCTACCACCTATCAGATTAACAGGTCCTGCTCCCCCACTGAAGAATCAGAGCAAAGCCATAACCTGAGTAACTCTAGCAACAGGCTGGAGACTGAGACCAATCCTTTGTTAAGCTGTGATCCACACATGTGCTGTGGTTAGACTTTTGAATGAGCTTGCCTGAATTTTAATGAAGACCTATGGGAAAAGATCAGTTTAGTGCCTTCCAGTAAAAACAAGCCAGAGAGATAAAACCTTAAACCATTTCTTCTAACATCTTAGCTTAGGACAAGGCAAAATATCCATGCATTCATCTGTAAAACAAATTGCACCACACATGATGGAAGCAAAACACCATAGAGAGTATCCAGAGGTCTTTGAAGAAGCACAACAAGATGGCCAACTTCTTCTTCCACTGTCAGATTTCACAAAACTGCTCTCAGGAAGCTGATTTGACAACAGCTGGGTGTCAGGCACATTAAAATACACCCCCAAATGCATAGCCAACAACCTCTTCCCTCCCACAGTGCAACCAGGTGAGCACCTTTCTTTAGGAAACCAGGATAAAACCACTGTAAATCACTTAGCTGGTGAAGGGCACCGGTAGCAATCGGAGCCACAGGGTGGTAGAAGGTTGAGGAGCTTCAACAAGAATGAACACTCCCTTTCTTATTGAAAATCCTGTTCTCAAACACTGGCAGGATAAAGGTCAGTTTCTCTTCCTCCCCTCTGTCTCCATGAAAGGCACATCAGGGCACAGCTGTGAAGCAAGCTGAGCGTGGGATGCTGAGAGCACAGATGCTGGATTGCTACACCAGGAGCACAAAGGAAGGCTTGATTCTTGTGATCCCGATGAGGGATTTGACAGGGAGTGAGGCAGGGGCAACTCTGACACGTATAGGGTTATCTGATCACATATGACACTGCTTGTCACATTGCATCTTTCAATTGCTCAGCCAAAAAAGCTGGGAGAAAACATGCCAGGCTCCTTATTAGTCTGCTTTCCTGCTGTATGTTCAAAGGGGGTGGCTGTCTTCAGGTGCCCCGGGGGAGAGAGGGGTGTGAGTGAGGAGTCACTGCACCATCATCACACATGGATGTGAGTCTGTGAGTTTCCCCAGCCTCTGAAACTTGAATGACACCAGGAAATGGGTCCCATCAGGGATACCAATGTAACTCTCTGTAACCTCACACTCTGTAAAATTTACACCTTTTATTTTATTTTACTTTTTTATATAATTTAATTTTGTTTCAGTTTGCTCCCCTGCATTCTTAGGTGAGTTCTATTTGAAATGTCGCATGTGGCTCTCTCGCACCTGTCTACTTGAAATCCAAATACAGATGCTAACCCTGATACACAACCTGAGGGCCAAATTCTCCTGAATTCCTGGCAAAACTTTAATTGGGAAGAAAATGATGCCTAGGAGCAATAATTCTCCCAAGAACGTGAGCTTTTCGTATCACAAGTAACAGCAAAATAGATCTGCTGCATGGTGAATTTCTGCCTCCATGGGTGGACTAAACTGAACAAAAAGGGGACACAATGATGCAACAGAATTAGAATGGAAACACAAACTGGAGAGGACATGCATACTGCACATATAAAAGGTGATAAACTGTTCTCCGTATCTGGAAGGTATTCCAGAGTGTTAGATCAACAAGTTCAGACAAGCACTTGTCATGAAATGGCCATGGTGCAGAACAGCAGCCACAGGACTCTCCAGGTTCTTTCCAGCACTAGGGTCAGGATAACAGACACTGATTTACAAAAGATGATGATCCAGCCCAATTCCTCTATGGCTGAATGTCCGCTCTGTGGGAGGAGATGTGAAAGGATAGATCCAGAACTAGAGATATGTTCTTCTTCTACTCATATTTTGCTTGCAAAGATGACAGAGGTGGGTGTTGGAAGTCAGGATTAAGCTGAACAATGGAGCTGATTTGGGTCAGGGATTAAATGATTAACGATCATTAGGATTTGAAATTTGAGAAGCACTGGCTGATCTGTATAGGAGGAATACACAGCGCCTGCTAGCCTCCCCTTGCCGATTGTAGTCAGTGTTTGTATTCATTCGCTGTGGGGGACAGGCCAATAATTCACCTAATGTTTTCTTGAAGTTTTGAGTACAGGCGAGTGGCACTTAGAGCAAGGAATCACATGAATGTTGTGCTGATTGACACATCTTCATC
Organism: Agapornis canus; assembly: GCA_036873685.1. Taxonomy (NCBI): domain Eukaryota; kingdom Metazoa; phylum Chordata; class Aves; order Psittaciformes; family Psittacidae; genus Agapornis; species Agapornis canus. The sequence goes on along the minus strand of JBAFWW010054277.1, from coordinate 7,052 downwards.
AAATCTTCTACACAGAATCTATTATAAGGGATTTCATGGCAAATACTACTCATAGATGGTTTGGGGCAGACATCTACAAAATCTAAGAAAAGGAAAGGAAAGGAAGGGGTAAAGGAAGGCAAAAAAGAGCTCTCCTTTCCTCTGGAATTCTCTTCTTCTGGCAAACATTTTTGCAAGCAAGCTTAGTGATCGGAGTGGCAATGAGAAGAGCAGATGTTAGAAGAACGTTAGATGACATAAGTAGAAGGCAAATATTTGATCTCCTCAATCTGAATTATTATTATTTACTTTTAATAAAGTATGACTGAAGGACTCAGAGATAAAATATCCTGGTGCTAGGTGCTGCAGAATCACAGGAAGCCTGGCTGGAGGGGGGAAAAATGTTTATTCAGCTAAGGAACTTACAAATCTAAATCTGCCATCTAGTTAAGTTCTTGTCCTGGGTTCAGGGTTAAACCACGACAGTTATGCACTTCAAATGCTCAGCACCAAAATGTACGGTGAATGTGAAGGAGAGAAATCAAAATCATTTTTAAACTGTCAACTCAAACATTTTTAAAAATCCTTATCCATTTGCCAGCGTTTAACCAGTCCTGTAAAGTAAATGTCTCATTCAAATCTCAGATGCTTCTGTACATAACCGCTCGGATGGGGGGTGAAGGGACTCAACCTTGTCAGTTCCTCAAAAACAACACAAGCAGCTCTGCTGCTGCTGCTGAAGGGTTATTTACAGACACTGGGGATGATCTCTAACATGTAACACATTATAAAAGAGTATGGATCACCAGTACCGTAGGGCTGGGGATTTATTAGATTAGTCAGAGGCTCAGATCTAGTCGGACAAATATGGCATTAGGATACATATAAAAGAAGTAAGGAAAAGGGCTTTTGTACAGGACAATATTAGCTCTGTGGTATTGCAATACTTAATAGGAAGCTCTGTTTTTCTAGTCAGAAGATCTGTCTCTGGCGGCGGCCATCTCTGTGTGAGAACACTGGAGTAAAGTAATATGCAATACCCATGCCATTAATTCACAATCTTACCTGCAGTTGCTACAGATTTCATTAAAGCCTGCAGTTCAAGATCTGATTGTTTCCTCAATCTGTTTTCAAATGAGCCCAATGTAAGTCTTTGGAATGGGTCTTTGTCCTCAAGAAACGAATTCTTCTTAAAATCAAGAGCTGTGCAATATTTCTGGCTAAATGTCCAAAACTGAAGGCACACATAGTCTGAAATGATTGTTAGACAATCTTTTTCTGCCCGTCCTTTCCACCAAGCTGAGAACTGTGCAAGTGGGCTGCATTTGGCATAGCTCCAGCTTGCAAAAGTCTTAATCTGCCAAGTGCTCAAAAGATAAAAGCTTGCCCTGTGCCCACATATTCTTAAAGAGAAACAGAAATCAGTGGCTCTACTCCAGCAGCCTGGCAGCAGGAGTCAAATCTCTCTTCCGAATTACAGGTGGATAGAAGGAGTGATGGGGTTTCTGGAAGGAGATTACTGCCACAGGAAACTATTTATCCCTGTGTCCTTTCCGCAAGGAAACCCAGTGATTTGTGGTGTAAACTACCTTCCATGTTTGAGATAACTGTGCATTTGTCAAGTCTCCTTTGAGGAGAGCTAGCAGTGAGACCACAGGCTCTAATGGCTGCTGTGATGGTTTCTAAGAGCCCATGCTACAAGTCTTGGAAACCTAACCTTAGGGAGAAATGGTTCTGAATTTTCAAAACATACTCACAAAGTATATTTTGAACTTGGGCTTGAGTGTGATTTAACTAAAATTCTGACAGTTATTTTCTCCTCTTTTCACCCTCATTTTGACATGAAATATGTTAATGGGTTGAAATCATTATAGATCATAAAAAGCTTATTTATGAAACAAACAAACAACCCCCCACCACTACAACTGTTCCTTAGAAGTTATTAGCTTTGATTGCTTCACATATTGGAAAGAGAAAATGTTAAACTTGGAAAGTTCCAAGTAATTTTCCTATGACAAAACCTTTTGACAAGTTGCAGGTCTCGAATAAAGAGGTCTTTTTAAAAATGGAATCTGCTTTTTGTTAGGAGAAAGACATGCTAAAGCAAGTTAAATGTGCATTTCTCCACCTCTAGGGAAGATATCACTGAAATCTTCCCTTCCATTAGGACTTGCGAAAAACCTTGACAAGCCTTTAATTAAGGTTGAGATTTTCAAAGGACATGAGAGGAGGAGGCAGTCGATTCCCAGTGTAATTCAGCTGTGGAACATCCTTCTCTAAATTGTCCAGACAAATGTGTGCACTGCTTTTCAATAGGGAGGGCGGTACCATACTGTTCCCTTTCTGCCACTTCTGCATATAGCCTAGCAGTCCTGGGAAATGTTTTGCTTCATCAGCACTGTACCCTGGGATAATGGACAAGTGCTCTGGGAAAAAGACAAACTGCTTCCCTCTCCTCCCTGCAATGCGATTTCAAACTCAGATGAAAATCCATGGCATCATAGGGAAAGAGGGATGATTAATGCACTAATACCACAAATGGAGAACCGAGAAATCAGGTGACTTATTTATGTCAATAGCATCAGAGCATCAGCATTAAAACCAGGTCTTGGCTTTGCAGCTCTTGAGTTACAAGGCTATTGCAATAATAGTGTCCTGTCACTTGCTTCCACAAGAAGGAAACTCTCTCTGTGTTCCAGAGAAAGATGCTTAGGCTGCTGTGGCTCTCTTCACCCTCTGTCCCTGTGCTGTTGTTAGGAAGGCAGTGATTCACATTACAGAATTAGAGCTCTGAACAATGCAATTATTGAGAAGTAAAGTGCAGTGAATAGAAAATATTGTGGCATCAGCAAGAATGGTTAGTCAGTGACTCAAAGGCCTATGTGGCAGGAGTGTATTATATACAACCCCCCCATGCTAATAGCGGTTTGCACTTCTGAGCATTACAGGAAAGTGCTTAGATTAGGTGCTTTATAACACACTCCAGGGGGACATATGCACACTTTCTAGTAGGAAGATCTAATTAGGTATTATGCAAGACCAAGTGAAATGCAGCAATGTTTCTGAATCAGAACTAAGCAATAACTGTGGTTAAAATGCCTTCCATTTAGAATAACAAAGGATCTGAAGAGCAGGGAGCCATATAGAAAGACAGGAGAGGACAAAGCTTTTCAAGAGGCTTTTAAAAGGAGGAGATGCAGAGAACTGTTAATGATACCATGGTTGCACAGTGCTGAAGTTAGAATTCAGCCCCCCCCCCCCCTCCGAATCCCAGCCTTGTCAGGATGTTTATCTCTAGGTACAAAGCTACAAGCCCACTGCTTATGTAATCTACTTACTGCTGGACACTTACCTGCCACTAAGAAAATGCAAGGAGTGTAGAAAGTTCTATGATTCTATGAAAGTTAGATTTGTCCAGTCCTACCTTCTGAATAGATACAGTAAGCGCTCAGAACTGCTCCAAATATATTTGTTGCCAGGACCTCATCACTCTTGACTGTCAAATCCCTGCTGTACTTGCATGTACTACAGTGCCTGAGGGAGTCAGGTCTATTTAAAGCCACGAGTACTTTGCTTCTTGTGTTCCGTGTACCAGCTGATCCTGGAAAGTCAGATGCCAAGGTGCCCAGGGTCTTTCATCAGCATTAGCAGGTGCAGTGGGTGCCATTGTTCTCAGGTCAAGACAGAGTTTAGGAGATTTTCCTAAATCCTCCACCTTCCTAATGTCTGCAGTGAACTGTCCCTTATGTAGAACTGGATGGGAACTCACTGCTAGCTGTTACACATTCCTTGATCTCCAGTTGAACCATGACTAGGAATTCACAGCACAGATTACCAATTCTGGGCAAAAGATAGTGAAACTAAGCCAGAAGCTGCTTGTCTTTGCACAGCTCTCCCAAGCAGGGAAATAAAACAGCTCCTCAAACACACTTTTCCCTTCTCTTTTTCTTCCACCTTGTCCCTACTCCAAAAAGACCCCATGCTATTCCCCTTGATTAGAATGCCTCAATAGTATTCTCAGTGGAGCCCGGTGAACAGCATCAAGAAGTGTCTTCAGGACAGAAAAAGATGTCAGCTTGACAGCTTTCCTGTGGCCTACTGATTCCAGCATTTCAGAGGAAAATGACAATATTCAGGGAGGCACTGTACTGTGCACATTTCCCTTGGACATTGATTTCTGTGAAACAGAAACGCCTTTAGAGCAAATCTGTCTCTAAATACCTTTCTCACACAGTCCTAGGCAAGACTTTCTGTAACCTGATGGGCACATCTGGGTAACAGCAATTAGAAGAAAATAGGCAATCTGGCAAGAACTGTGTGCAAGAAAAAACCTTGGGAAAGGGAGGAGGAGACTGTTCTGAGGCTGCTGTGGAAACATCTGTGAGTCAGGATACTGTCCCTGATGGCTTTTGCTGTTGTTTTCCAGTTAGGTCTACATAGAGTTCAGTCACTGAGGTGTTCTGGCAATCAGAAGTGCCAAGCCGAGCAGTGTGACTGTGCCTAAGTCCATAGCAAAGCAAACCTTGCTCCCCGAAAGCATGCTGAACCAGCAACCTCCCCACATCACATCGGTGCTGCTAGCTGCCTGCAGCCCGCACTGCATGCTGCCTGCCCAGGGGAGGTGCGACTCAGCCACTGCTCAGGCATCATCCCTCAGCTCCTGCTCCTACCTTTACCAGCCTGCTCCAGGCTGAACTCCAAACCCCATCTTAAATGCATTATGCCTGGGGCAAAATCTTAGGGAAATTCACTTTGCTTTATGGAGAAGCAAAGGCTGACTCCATGTTTTGGCAGCCAAACCCAGATCAGCTCCAAAGGCCACCAATCTTTACCATACAGAAAACAGATGCTGCAATGACATGCATCACAGAGTCTGCTAGATGCTGACACTAGCTCAGATCACTCCTGTGAATACTTTATGCTTGAGGGTGTTTGCAAGCACAGAAAAACCAAAATAAGAGTGTTACCTTGCTATTTCTGAGAGGAGAAAAAGACATTTGCTCTGATTCAGGCCATCTCTGAACTTGCAAAGAACTAAGGAAATCAGAAGGCACACCCCGGATGTTATTCAAACACAGGCAAGCTGTAGGTATGAGTTTCTGCTGGAGCCTTTTACCCCTCTGTTTCCCAGTGAACGGTCTGGTACATCTATCTCTGTACAATAGAACAAACTCTTGTTTCCTTGCTTAATACACATTTCATCTTTTAGATCTTGCCAGAAAGACAAACAGTTTTCTTGCTGCCAGTTGTGAACTGTCCTGGTTTCAGCTGGGATATAGTTGATTTTCTTCCTAGTAGCTGGTACTGTGTTATGTTTTGAGCTTTCTGGGAGAACAATGCTGATAACACACCAATGTTTTAGTTGTGGTTAAGCAGTGCTTACCATGATCAAGGACTTTTCAGTTTCTTGTGATCTGCCAATGAGGAGCTGAACAAGAAGCCAGAAGGGAGCAGAGAGCTGACCCAAACTAGCCAAAGGGATATTCCATACCACAGGACATCATGCTCAGCATAGAAACTAGAGGGAATCACCCGGAAGGGGCCAGTTGCTGAGCATCAGCACCAGAGGGTGGTGAGCAACTGTATTGCTGCGTAGTGCTTAGTTCCTGGCTGGATTTTAATGACATGAACATTACACATGAACATCAAGCATTCACCAGGGTGATGTCATGCTTGTTTACCACAGAAGTAATTACATGAGCAATTGTAAGGTGCCAAGGAGAAATACCAACATTGCAGACAAACATATCTTCAGCTTGCTTTCTGAAAAGAACAGGGAGTTGACTGCAAGGGAGAGAGAACAACTTTGGATCTGCATTCATAGCCTCTAACCTGGTTCCCTTTCCCCTGTCCTTTCCAGCAGCCAAACAGCAGATTTCCTCCAGTTGCTGAAAGACATCTGGAAGCATGGGAACTTCCTGAGAGAGGCTATTTTCCTCTGGGTGGCAAACTGCTTCCCAGTTAGGCTATGCTTGAACTGGGACACTCAAGTTGGTTAATGTAGAGGGGACTAGCACAGACCTGGGTGTACACATGATCCCATAGAAGGGGAAAGCAGTAGAGATGCTCTGTGTAATGCGGTCATGCTGCTGCACTGCTGGCATCAAACAAAAGGCTGCAACCTTGCTGCTCTGGCCTGTCCTTGACCTTCCAGTAAATCCATATCTGGATTAGCTCAGCCATACTAAAAACCTGTGTGGACTCTGTATGGGAATTAACGTGGCTTTACTACAGTTAATTCACAATGGAATTTGTTTCATTTCAGGTCTCTACCCACATCTGCACCCAAAGTCTCAGGTAAAAGTGAGACTGTGTTTTGCCTCTGGCAGTAGTGTACAGGGATAGTGAAACTCTGCAGGGTCCCACAAGGACAGTGCATAGCAAGGTGCCATTTCTATTCTGCATTTATGTTCCTTTCCCTCTGCCTCCATCCGAAAACGCAGGTGCCTGGACAAACACAATAAAAAGCATTCTCTCTTCTAGTCAGCTTTTTAAAGTGCTTCTTTCTTTACTGAGAAACTGTCAGCAGTAAAGAAAAAGTGCTCCTTAAACCAGTACTGAAAGGCTCACAAGGCACTCTAATGGCCACCATAATGATTCCAAATGATGCCAGTTCTGTACCTAGAGAAATTAAGATTATTTCCAGGACTGAAAACTCCAACCCTCCTAAATTAGGAATTAACGGAGTTCTCCGTGTAATTGTAATTTTGTACTGTATGTACCAGATACAGCCTTTAATTGCAATTATCACAAATTACTCTGTGGTTTAGTTTCCCTGTCTCATGGAAAATATCTGAAACTTGGTTTGTGTCTTATAATAATAAGATATATAATAATAATTGCCTGGCAGATGGACACAAGAGGTGTCCCAGCTCTCCACTGAGTTGCAATGTCCTGTAAAACAGTCAGGGCTAGAATTACGGTGTACATAACCCACCCTTGTCTCTGGCCTTTTCTCCAAAGAAGCAGAAGTGTGAACCATGGTCAGAGGTCAGAAGGAGCCAGAACAGGACCAAGTGGGGGTTTGGAACCAGATGATCTTAAGGTCCTTTCCAACCCTAACTATTCTATGA
>JBAFWW010054271.1:3184-19976 GCA_036873685.1 Agapornis canus | reverse complement strand
TTTTTTTTTTTTTTTTTTGTTTTTTTTGTTTTTTTTTGTTTTTTTCCTAATTGGAATTAGCAATATCTGTTTCTTTGTCTCTACAACATTTTTGTATAGGAGTACAGAGAAGCATACATTCCCAAAACACAGTGATTCATTTTGATTAAATTGATCATGTCTCTGGTTTTACTTGCAGTTGGAGAGCATCAAATTTTGTGAAGTTGGTAAAAATAATTCTGCCCCGTATGTGCCATTTTTACAGTGCTGTGCATATTTTCTCTCCCACGCGACATTCTGTGAAACGATCTGTTAGTTGTGAGCAAAATTATCGGCTTTTGCAAATTAGAAACCAGATTCAACCATCCACAAATGATGGATTTTTGAACAGCTTTAACAGGAAAAACACAAAGAGAGAGTTTATGGGGCTATGTAGACATGAGTGTATATGTGTGTGTGTAGTATATGAATACATCAAGCATCACTGTTCTAAGTAGGTGTTTCTCAAGAGACTTGAAATACCAGATACAGAACAATGTATAGGGATATAATTTTTATGCCAGGAAACAAATCTCTATTAGCAACTGCATAATAAACTGTAGAATATATATGACTGATTTTACTGACAACTCTTCAGGCACAGTGCCTTAAACATTTTCATTGTCGTAAATTAGATATTAAAAATACCTTTTTTTACACAGATTAAACTTTTTCCTCTGTTGTTGTTCTCATTAGCTTAGTAATTCAGTTATGGACAGTTCTTTGTTTTGTTTTAAGAGAAAGGACTTGTGTTGCATAACTTTCAAAGACTAAAAGGAAGAAATATATATTGCAAACTAAATGGTAGAACAGAAGATATGTATCCATAGCAGGTTCAGTAAATAACTTCTCTGTCACCAGTTCCAAGTACTCTGTATAAAGGCACTATTTAACATTTTTGTTGCCATTAGAATGTTATTTTGTAAAAGATTTTTTTTCTGTTTTCTGATCTTTTTTTATACCAAGAGTAATCCTACTTGTTCTCTTGCCCTGAGTTTGTTTGGTGTCATGTTCTGCTGAAGTTTAATTCAGGATAGTGGATATATACAGCTCATATTTAAAGGTTTCTAAATAGCAAACAGCTCATAAAATACTGTCCCCAAGCTCTTCAGAATTACTTTTATAAAAAATCAAACAAATAACTCTAAATGCCAATATTTATTCACAGTGTAGTTTAGCACCTGATATTAAACGGGAAGTGCTAATATTGAATCTATGGAGGAAGTGTCATATTTTGTAATCTAAATCATTTAAGTACCACAAGGTCTTTCAAAATAATTAGTAGAGAATATTGAGCCCAGACAGAAATATGGGATTCATCATTAAATTCAGAGGCTTCTTTATCTCTGTAAGTCTAATCATGTGTGCAGAAGACTAATTGTTAATGGCATAGGCTTTATAGCTCTTAGCTTTCCTCTATTTTAAATTGAATGGCTGGCTTTGTGAGAAATAATTAGGTTTTATTGTTCTGCCTGTGTCAAGTATTGTTGATAATCTTAGTTTTACAAATTCAGATTCAGAGAGCAGTTAGTGGTAGTGATGATGTTTCATTTTAAAAAAGTATTAGCAATGTATTGTTATTTTTCCTCCTTTTTCCTTTATATTCTTTTTTTCTTTCTTGTGACAATAATAGGTGTAATAGCTCTAACTTTTGATGGAAACATGCCTATAATTGATAAACTAAAAACATTTGGGTTTGCAATATGCAGATTTAATAATATAACTTCTGTTGGTACATGATTTAATGACACCTCACCTGTGCCTTTGCAATCAGAAAATGTAAAGCCTGAAGGCAATGACAGTGTACTACATAATCATATATGAGTTCCAGTGATTTACAAACTCAATGCTTGGCCTTGCTTTTTTTGGGTTGAGTGAGTTATAGTTATGCTTAAGGATCAATTAGCCTTCTGGTGCTTGTTCACATAGAAGAAGGATTTGCTTATCTGCAGCAAGGGTCATTCACTCTGTGATGACATCTCTGAATAAACCCCTCTCATGTTTTTCAGTGTAGAAAATCTCAGAATTAATATAAACTGTTGTTCTGTATGCAACTAAGGGACTCTGTAAGGGACATTTGACAAACCTGTTGCTTATAGCTTCAGAATGATTTTAGAATGAGATTCTTGTCCTGTATATGCAGTAGGGAAAAATAACTATATGAACAAGAAGTCACAGTGAGATGTATTTCTCTGTACAGGATGCAAGATTATGAATCTTTTATTCAAGTCTGCATTTTATGTTTCCAAACATGTTCCCCATGCATTTCCAAGGGTTTCTCATAGTGCCACAGTGTGCATGCACACCTTCCCCTGTCAGTGCCCTCTTGTTAGGATAGTTCTAAAAAACATGGGAAAATACTTAGTATTTTCTTTCTTTCTTCTACCATGGCAAATTCATAAAAAATTTTTGCTTGGTGGCCCAGTATTAGTAGGTCCTGACATAAACTTAAAAATCTGCTTACCAATTTTTGGGTAAATTTTAATTTAGATTTATTTTCATCCTAAAGACAGAATGCTGCAAATAGCTGTGGGAATTATTTAAGAAACAGCTCCAAAAGGGGTTGTTCAGTCACTAGACTTGAGGAAAAGTTCTCCACGTTTTAATGACTTCACCGTAACTCAGATGCTGACATCTATTTACAAAGACTTTCATTGTTACCACTTTCCTGTGAAGATGGGGAACATTAAAACATCACAGCTAGAGCTGTTAAAAAGTACTGGGTTCAGTAATCTGGAGACTGTGAAATGCAAGACTCTAGGTGCATAGGAATGGTCTTTAAAATCCCTTGCCCAGCACAAACAGATTCATATTTATTTTTCCAGTGCTTCCCTATGTTCCTGAAGTCCTGCTTTCTCCATAACACAGATTCATCTCAAACCCAAGGCTTTTTGGAATCCTCAAGAAAGGTGATGTTTTGTCTACATCTCCTTAGCAGTCCTGTTCAGGTAGAGTGTGGTTGATGTGATACCTGCACAGAATATAACTGGGGAATCAGGACTTCTGAATTTTGTACAGTATTTCAGTATTACCTTCCATTTTCCGTTAGGAAAATGCCCTAGGTATTCAGCATGGAGGGCATTGCCTATTCTAGTTAGATCTGTGTCATTCTGCAAAAGACGCCTCCTGGTTGCTGGACTAAACATACAGTATGCCTGTAGTTCAGTCACTGAGGCAGTAGCCTGGGTCAGCAGAACTCTCAGTCCAGCTATTAATCCAAGTATGGTTTAAACTGCCATTGGGCAGAATCCTCCATGTAAAAATTATAGCAGTCCTCTGAAGAGCGATCAGCACGCAACTGCCTCTTTCTAGTTTGCCGTAAGTAGGTGCTTTAACCCCCAGATTACAGATTATTCTGCATATCTTTGGCTCCAGCTAGTTTTAACACAGAGATGTTTTCCATGCAGTCCTGGAGTGTAGAGAGTGCTTCTGGCTGACAGGAGGTGGTCGGAGCATTACAGAAATAGGTAAATGATTATAGTTTGAACCCTTTCATGCTGAGAATGATGTGGAACATTTACCTCTTTTTCTCAATAGTGTATGAAAGAAAAGGATTCATATTGCTTCTTTCCATTATGCTTTTTTTTTTTAATAGAAATGACCCTCACTTTATAAAAAAAGAATGGTCTAGGTGTATAAATGCAGTAATAGAGGATTATTTTAGGACTGGCTGTAGCAATTTAAGAGGTAACCACTGCCTCTTTGTATTGTTACCTGTTCCTTCTAAGTGATTACTGCTTCCACGGCAGAGACTTTTACTTGCAGAATCAGCCACATTAGATGCATCAAACCAGCATCAAAGGTGTTTTAAACTTACCTGTTTGACTTATTACTGAACTCATCTTCAAACATTCACCCAACCCAACAATGGGTGTTTGCTTTATGAATGGCAGCAACTAACAGAGGAGTAGAGACAGCATGAAGTATCAGCTTCTTGCATGGTTTCAGCTCAGTGCCCAGAGCCCATTTGCTGGCTTTCAAAATCACAGAAGATGCTGGTACCCTGAATTCCTGTGATGCTGGCAGCCCAGAACAAGGCACCTGAGCCTTACAAGGAAGTGGGATTTATGGCACTCACTGCTTCAGCATTCCCCATTAGCTATTTGAATGTGCTAGGTATTGTGAAACTGTACCGGAACACCTAATTTCCCCACATGTGCTGCTAGAAAATAGCTCTTTAAAATGCCATGGGTTGCAGTTTGGTAGTTGTTATGTGCTTAAAAGTTAAGTAGTTACATGACCAGCATGGAAGTGCCTAGATCTTTTTCTATATTCAGATGCTCATGTTTTTTCTCTCATTTATTGCATTTATCATACAGTATTTAGTAAAAATAATAAAGAAAAAAAAAAAAAGGACTAAGCAGATAGGTTTGCTCTATCCCACCAATATGATAGAACAGTTAAATTAATGGCTAAATCTAATTAGGAAATGAAAAATTACAGCTTGTCTGCTGCCAATACTAAAGCCAATGGACTGTGAGATAGAGCTATGGTTACACTCCAAAACTGTTGAATTTTAAGGTGGCTTTGCTGCCTGCACTTGGAAATAAAATAATTCTAAGAATTATGGTTTGCAATTTGTGAGTGGTTTGAAATGTAGTAGCTTTTACTATAATAAATGGATTATTGTATATTGACAAAGTACAGGTTTAATTAACAGTGACAGATAAAGCTCCTGCATTTAGAAGCTGTTTATATTAAATATTACCTGATAAAAAGGTTTTTTTTTTAAGCATTCTAAGTACTCAGTTGTGCATTACCGACTTGATCTCATGCCATATGCATTCATCATTGCATGGGTGTTGCTTGGAATCACAGGAAGTTTTTCTGAGACATTAGAGTGTAATAATAACTGATAGATCAATGGCCTGATTTAAATATTTATTATGGAGAAACAGCTTGTTTTCATCAATATAATTTAGATTATATGCATCCTTTGTCTGAAGTTAATTTGAAAATATTAATTTTCCAGTGACAGCTCAGTAGTCTTCCTGTTTAATCACTTAATTTCCCTTATACCTAAGAATGACATTCAGTGAAATGAATGAGAAATGATAACTTCAGGATGTCATTGTCCTTACTGACTAAGAGCAAACAAACAGCCCAGGAGAGATCTGGGGAGCTTTACAAAATACATCAATCACAAAAGCAAAAGCTAATTACTTTACTTTTTTTTTTTCCTTTAAATAAAATCAAATAAAACCTGTGTATTAGAAAAAATATCCCTAGAATGGAAAAAAATGTGCCACCTGTCAGAACTAGATATGACTTTTTTTCTTTTTTTTTTTTTCCTTCTCTCTGCACATTTTGGTGGTTTGGTTTTTTGGTTTGGGTTTTTTTTTTTGCTGTTGTTGTGGTTTTCTTGTTTATTTTGTTTTTTGTTTTCTTTGTTTTGTTTTCTTTTGTTTGTTTGTTTTTACTCAGCATCATATTAAGCATCATCTGGATCACACTGGCCTAATCCTTCAATGACTGGAAATTGCAAAGAGGCACTTTTTATGTATCCCAATTAAAACAGTTTTAGATTTTTTTTTTTTATTTTATTTTTTGGGGGGGGCAGTATTCATCTTGTTTGTCAATTGCCTACTTTTTATTAATTTTATCCACTTCAGCAATTCAAGGTAGTAAAGATGTCCAAAGGAATACAAATAGATTGAGAGGACAGAAATTGATGGGAGTGACATCTTTCCATAATGTTGCTCTCTGTGTGATAGACCTGAATGGACACAGTAGGGATTAAAAAAATGAGGAATGAAAATGAAGAGAGGAATGGATAAGATAAAAAGCAGGGTACCTGATCATGCTGGTGATGTTAGCAGTTTAGTCATATTAGAAGTGTTAGCAGGTACTTAACCCTTTGGTAGTGTACTCAAACCATTTAGAAATGAAAAAAAAAAAAAAAATTACAAAGATATCTTGAATTTTCATCACTGTTTGTGTCCTTACAGATTCCTCCCACCAAGGGTAATTTTTTATTGTATCTTCTGCTGGTATACATTAGGTCTTTCTTTAAAATAGTGCTATTCTCTGCCCATTGCATTCTGCATCAACCCTGAAAGCTCAGCCTATTGCCTGAGGGTATCTCCATCAAGATCTCCTACCTTCTTCTGGGTGAACTACATGTAGTGTTACTGCTGCTAGTAAGGAGATTACTAATGTGAACTGAATACCTAGTTTGTTTGGTAAATGGATTTTAAGAATGAAAATGTGATTTTATTTTTTTTTTTTTTTTTTTTTTTTTTTTGTTTTCGTATGCCATCAGTTTAGCATATGCATAAGATGTGTGCTGATAGGGACAGTATACAAGATTTTAGCCTCCAGCCTGTTACTAACTTTAGTTTGGTAGCAGTTCAGTCTAGTTCATTTATTTGGCTTGCCTCTGTTGCATGACTAAAGATCTAAGGAAAAAATGCTTAGAGTCCCAGCATCTGTTAATTTAAGCTATTTGAAGTACAAATGAATCATAAGAAAGACTTTAAAACCATTTTCTGAGATGGTTTCCTCCACTGACTGTCTATATTGAAAATGATTGAAATTAATTTAAAATTCCAAGTTACAAAGCAGCCATTAAGAAAAGATTTTTAGTCAACAAATAGCATATCCCCTGTAATACAGTAGTATGCTCTGCTGGTGGGAACATTCAGTGGTAAGCTTACCTATAAGCTATCATTCTTTTTTAGACAAAATCCCAGCAGCTACTTAAAATAGTTGTATGTCATGTATGCTACACATGCAGTTAAAGTCTCTAAGAAAATACTACTTCTGTGCTTTGTAGGCACTACAGGGAATTTAACTGAGGAAGTTTGGGTGGTGTTATAGGATTATGGGACATAAAATTAGAGATATTCCTCTTATCACATACTTAAAAATATTATCTTAAAGTGCTTCCTAATAGTTTCGTACAATTTTTCTTGTTTTTCAAAGAAATTTCCAGTTCTGGGCTTCTCAGTACAAGAAAGACAAGGAGCTACTGGTCCAGTAGAGGGCCATAAGGATGATCAGGGGTCTGGAGATTCTCTTATGAGAAGAGATTGCTAAATTCGGAGAGGGGATTTCACTAATTCACTAATGGGTGCCAGACTCTTCAGTAGGACTCAGTGACAGGACGACTAGCAATGTCTGTAAACTAAATCACAAGAAGTTTCACGTCAATATGAGGAAGAACTTTGTGTGGCAGACCATGTGAACAGGCTGCTCAGAGAGATTTGGAGTCTTCCTCTCTGTAGATGTTCTAAACCTGCCTAGACATGTTCCCATGTAACCTGCTCTAAGTGGTCCTGCCTTGGCAAGGAGTTTGGACTAGATGATCTCCAGAGGTCCCTTACAACCCTTATGATTCTGTGATGGAGAATCCCTTGGTAACTAGGGTAACTACAGAGATTTTCAATTACCAATCTACATGTTCATTGATTTTTCATGCATATCTTTCTTTTAAAATGTTTTATTGAAGTATTACTAGATGAAGTAGATGCATCTTATAGTTTGGGTCTCTTCATGTTCTCAAGAATTTGTTGTTCCTTTGGGTAATTCTGATTTTGTCTTGTTTTGTTTGTCTCTCAAACAACTGTTCCATACTGTGGGAACAGTAATACAAGCTAGAATTACATTCCCTTTATCCCAGGCCTAAAAACTGACTTTCACCAAGTTCGTGCATGATATGAAGGTCTCTTTTTATTTTGGATATGGATATGAATATGTATTTTTATTTGTGTGTGTGTTCCTAAACACATACTCACAAATAAACATACATCATGGTTTCGTGTCTACACAGAATTATAACATTGTACAGGAGAAAAACATATGACAGTACATTAATGTAGGCTGAAGAGGCTGAAGAAATAGCGACACTTTCAACATTAATGCTACTGAACTGCACGTTTGGTGAATATTTTGTAGTAACAGGAGTACCACATTAAGCCAAATGAACTGGTTATGTAATCTGGATGATAAATATTAAATTTGCAATGTTGCCAAACTGATGTTGCCAATAAAAAAGAAAAAAATTAAAATATTAAGGGCTAAATTCAAGGATTGCATGAATAACACCTTGTTATAGCCCAATCTTCTCAAAATTTACTATCAAGCATGTTTTTCAATTAGGTAAATATCACAGTTGCATCTTACACATCAGGAAGTCAGTGGTAGCTCAGTTTCCTTGCTGAGAGGCCAGAGGGCTTTTCTGTGGAAGGGAATCCAGCATAACCCTTTAAGGCGACACAGTTGATTGTCTTTTTTTGTTTGCTACTCTCCTTCCTTCTTTTTGGATATGCAAATAGCACCAATTTACATTAAAAATGTATGCAGATAATTTTGATTTCTGTTTATGTCACCATTAAATGTGACCCTTTGTGATTTACTGTTGCAGTTTTAGTCTTGAATTAATGTGGCTGATTGCAATTATTCACCTTTGTAACTGAAATAAAAGTAGAAAAGAGAGGTTTTTTAGATTTTTTACTTTGTGTACAGAGGTATCTACATTGGTTTTGCAGTAAACATCTCACTGTGGTGAGTGGGACTGGAAGACAGAAGAGGGCCTGTTTGTTATGCAGTCAGAAGAGGAGGAGGGGACATGGCCCTGTAAAAGAAGTAGAGCTTTCTACCTGTGTCACAGAAAAATTTATCTGTAGAAATACAAAACTACAAGATGCAGTCTTTTATTTGGAACAGAATTATTAAGTTAGCCTCACTTCTTTTGTAGAGGTACACAATCCCTATTTTTATTTTACTGTATTTACAGTATGCAGTTATGATTGCCTCTAAAAAGCTGTGGGGTGTGAAATAGAAATACATGTATTTTTTACATTAAAGGGTTCAGATTGCTTCTTCTGAGAAAACTGTCAGTGATGCCAGAGAATATGAAAGTCAGTGTGAAGCTGTTATGCTAAAACTTATTTTTTATTCAATTTCCCTGCCTCAGTATTTAAAATCTTGATAAAGCTTGAAAGTTTAGAGGTGACTGATACAATTATGAATGCAGTGACTGCTCAGTTAACTGGCAGCACTTTGAATAAAGGTACCATTTATAAATTATTCATTGATATATATTCCATGATTAATAGGTGGAGCTCGGTTGTTTAGCTCATTGAAAAGCATATTCAAATTGTTTTAGTAAATTTGTAACAGATGCTGCACTAACAAATTGTTATAAAACACATTATAATGTTTAGCTATAGCTGAAGCAATATATATCATTTCACTGTTATTCAGTGTCGCTGTTTTCTTACACCATTTCTCACATCAGTGTAACACTGAATAAAGTAGGGTTGGGTCTTTTTTTTTTTTCCAATGAACAGTATGGTATATAAAACCATATCCTATTTCTAAAGGCCAGCTCCATTAAAATCAGTGGTGAAATTTCCACTATCATCACCATATTCAAAAGTAAATTCAAATTTCAGTCTTGTAAATTGGTATGGGTTTCTGAGTTCACTCTAAAAAGGGATTTATAGACTGAACAAGAATATTGTGGTTAAATGTGTATTTAAGTTAGTTCTTCATTGCTATTCCCAAGCTACACTCAATAAAGCATAAATTACTTTTTTAAGTTTTCAGTAGAAGTTCAAGTCTTAGTTGTGTTTATTCAAGCCCTTCTCCTGCCTATGAAATAATTTACAGTGAAGAAGCTTCCTGTATGAGTCTTTGAAGTCCCTACAGGCCTTTGAGCTTCCTTTCCTACTGCTCCTCTATTGATGGGGGTGATGGTGGACAATATTTTATGCCATTGTCTGTCTCCATCCTTTGTCTTGAAGTCACTCAAATCCATTGTTCTGTCTAAAGGGGAGGCTAATCCTGCAGATATGTGCACCATACTCTCTTTTGATATCTCCCACTGACTTGTTCAGTGCATAAATATTCACATCCATGTGACCCATGGATGACAGTAGGACTGAGGTCTTGGTTTGGAAAGTGTCATTACTATGGTTAAGATCTGTCTAAACGCATCAAAAATCCAGCAGTCAGTGCTATTTTGGATTATTTTCATGTGAATCTTCAGTTATCAAGGGTCCCAAATTAACCTTCTATGACTCTGCAAACATGGAAACGTTGCAGTTGGAATAGTTATAAAAAGTCTGTAGATTAATATATTTGATATTCTCAAGGGTCCCATGGGTTATTGACTCACATTTAGAGAATTCAGGAAAGCAGATGGTCAATATTCATGGGAGGGACTAAAGGTGATCAGGACATCAAAAAATGTGATACAAAATGCAAGTTTCCTGTGGAAAAATTAATGTGGAGTATGTGGGGAGAAAATTACAATGCACCATTGAATCAAAAACATAGCCTCTTACTGTGGTTGGGGTGGGTGCTGTTTTGAGAATGTAGGTGCATTGTTATGTAGCCTTGCTGCCAGACACCGCCACGTTTACTGTGATGAAATTCATGTTCTCAGCTTCATGACAAAAAGGATATTTACCCAAGAAAACTCTTACAGGACAGTCTATGCCAGTAGTACCATACCTTCAATGATATTTTCCCAGAATTTCTCTTCATAGCTTTCAAATGCATTATAGGCTTGCTAAACTCATGGTTACAAGTGAATTTGCAGAAGACCACTGTATACCAAGAGAAACCAGCTCGTACAGAGCAACAAGCATAAAATTTGCAATTGCATTTCCACCAGGACTGTATGAAATAGTTCTCACAATACAGCTATCAAAATTCATGGCTTCTCTCTCTGTCTCAGACCGCAACATATTTCATCCAGTGCATCAAATGTCCTCAGGGAAACTGTGGGTGAGAAGAATCCCTGCACTTTAAAATGAAAACACAGACAATTGGTGAAAAAATATGGAAATCATATTTTTCCAAACACAGACACTCCATTTTCAGCATCTTACAATTCCTTAGAGAAGGTCTACAAAATACCTTCAAGTGACTACATTAGGAGAATAATTCACATCTATTGGACACTAAAACCAGGGACACAACAGTGGTTTTACTGCACATTATAATTTCAATTTCCATTAATTTCTTGTATTCCAGAGACAACAATTTCCTGCTTCTTTCCCCCTGTCCTGCTGGAATAAATTCCAGATCATTTTGTTTTAGTCCCTTCTGTGAATACTGAACATGTCTTTTTCTGAATTCTTTAAACAACATGGTTGAATATGACCAATTTATCTTAACCATTTTGCTTGAAGTTTACTGCTCCTATTCCAAAAGTAAAGAGAAGCTTATGTACGTCTCTTTTTTTTTTTTTTTTTTTTCACAACCACATTACCTGTTTTAATAAAAATATCCTTGCAGACCTTGCCTCATTTCTATTCTCAGATATTTTCAACCAAAGCAATAACATTACATCCTGTGGAAGAAAACAGTGAGCCTTTGTCAATTCTTGTGGCACTTTGGTGTGCAATCACATATGCACATGTATGCAGATATGTGCACATACGGATATATATGTTCAGCAGCTGAGTGGAAATGCAGATGTTTCTGTATGTCTAGATCTCATGTCTGAAAAGTTATAGTTTTTGTTTTGTGAGTACATTGATATGGCTTGTGGTCAAATAGAAGTCATTTTCAATTGTGTTTGTGAAAACACTTATTTTTCTCAGATACAGGAAAAGAGCACCCAGCAAATGGCTGATGTTGCATGATTTTGGGTAGTGAAAGCGTTGCTCTCCTCCAAATGTTACAGCTGCTAACTGAAAACCCCAGGGCATCTGTGCTGTGACTCAGCATCTGTATTTTAGAGTTTTTAATTTCCAAAATGATGTTGATAACTCTTTCAGATAAGGATTGGTTCCACAGCAGTCTGATGGATTTTCCAACACAACAGCTAAATGCAAACTGTTAAAATGTAAGGGAAATATTGTCCAATAATTTATAGTGTTAAATAATGAGCTTTCATGGGCAATTTTCCCTAAAGTAATAGGATAAAAATCTCCTGGAATATTCAGATGACTCAACACAGCAAAATTTTTAATGGTAATATGGCTCACGGGAGACTAGAGAACTTCCTTTGAATCCAAGGACACAAATAGTTGTAAGGGTATGCTAGAAGACTGTTTAAGAAAGCTATCTTGTGTTTGGGAGAACATGTTGCAAATGGGCAGGAAGCTTCCTCAGTTTCTTAAGGTTCTCTCTAAAGTCCTTCACTGGTTTTAGCAGAAAGAATGTTCAATTGGAAAAGTGGTGTTGAAGTAATAGCTCTGTAAGGTTTCATTTTTCAGTGATTTCCAGTGCTCTGTTCACAAGTAAAAATTACTTCTTTTTTCCCACCTAAACACACTGCAAAGCTGACAATGAATTTGAAGCTGTTCTGTTCTATCCTGTCCTGTCATCACTAGGAATAAACTTTGTAGAACCTAAATGGTCCTGACTTCCACCTGAGCATCGTAACCTTCAGACTGTGCCCTCAGCTGACAGATGTTTTGCCCAGCTGGTGCCTGTTAATGCAAGTGTAGCTGACCAGGGGTTAGAACACAAGCAGGTGGATTTACACTTGGGGAGTTGGTTTGTCTATCTGTTGCAAGCTTCTGTTTATAGCCTGGTTGCAGGGTGGATGAGAGCATGTTGCTTCTGAGCAGGTTAGTGCTTGTGTTGATAGTTCAGTGAGTACTGTTTAGAGGTAGCTGGCATAATGTTTAATGATAGTAGGGGTGGCATTGAATTGAAAGCAGAAAGGGGAATTTGTACCCATTTTCATAAATTTGTAGGGGTGCCTGTGCTCTAGTACTCTAAAATTAAACAGCCCTAGGCTGTTATTGCTTCTGAGCCCATCTGTGCAAAATGTGACTCCATCTCTGTTTCTTTAAGCCTTCCCAGACACTGTATCTGCTGAAAATACTCATCCTTGTCTAATCAGGGGACAGGGAAATTGTTATGGTAATGGGGCAGAATAAAACTTTTGCTGTCAATGGGTACAAAGGTTTTCTGAGAGCTTTTCAGTAAAGGCACAAAAATAATTCATTCTGGGTTGTTAATCATCATTTTTAATTAAGATTTTTTGCTTGTTCTGTCTTTTGCCTGCCTGCAACTCTCAGATGAGTAATTACTACATATCTTTAGAAGGATATCCTAGCAACCAAAACATGGGGAAGACAATAAATGAAGAGGTCTACAGTCCAGCAGTTTATTTTAGCAGATGTTAATCAATGGAACTGCAGCTTTGATTGCAAAGCCTGAATTTCTTTCTTGTATTTTATTTTTTCCCACTGGCTGCCATTACAATTTACTTCTTATTAAATTACTTCTGATGAGTCTCATCCCTTCACTGCATTATTGTGGACTGTAGATTGAACACAACCTACCCTAACAGAAGTATACTTAAGCAAAGTAGTTTTATTTTGGGATGCCAAAGCTACAAAGTACCTTTATTGACTATCTGAACTTGGTGGAATTTACTCTGAAGTATTATTTATATCCTTATATGGACCTACAAAAGGCTTCTAGGATAGTGGAAAAGTATCACTAGCAGTAAAAAAAATTAATAAAAGTCTTTTTCCAGGACTGAGGTGCACAATTTTATATTCACCAATATTTTCTTTCCTGCTTTCCTTCTCAAAGGAATTGTATCTTTTGCTTCATGTGTTTATGGAGCCACAAGCTTGCAGAATTAGTTAGCTGGGTCTATATTATTTGTGGTAGCTGATGAAACTTCAGAGTAAACTGACCCTTAAAGGTGGTCTTCTAACTCTTTCGCTAGATCCACTGCCAAGATGATATTTTTTATCCCAGTGCAAGGTGACTGATAAAAGTGCTCTCTACATGGAACTGATAAGAAATGAATAATCTCGCAGACAAAATATACAGTCTTTGCAAGAGACAGGATTATCACTTGTGTGAAGTAGTTGTACTGGGGAATGCAATCGAGGAGAACAAATTTGTGAGCCAGCAGTAGGTAGTATACAGGGTCCAGAATGATCCCTGAGCAGTGAGATAGCAGGCATAGAAGATTTGTTAAAAATCTATGCTATGTTAAAAAAGGCAAATAGCAGCAAGTTTGGAGCAGCTAGTTAGAGCTCTCCTGTGAGTGGTTGTCCTCTCTGAATGCTGTTGTTCTTCAGCAGTTGATGGCCAGTTGTAGTTCCCTGAGATAGCTTTCCAATGCTAGAAAAACTGTCTTTTGCACTGGCCTATACAAGGAAAGCAGCACTGGTCTAGAGAAATGTAGATGTGTGAGAAGTGTCTTATTTCATCATTTCCTGCTTTGCATGTTTATGAACTGGTATTGAAGAAATGTTGCAAAATCATCCTGTATTTCAGTTGTTGCTCCTGCTCATTCCTACCTGCTCCTTTATTCCTGTAGATGCCATTTGTCTGTTTTCCACCTTTTGCTTCTCTGATCAAAAATTCTTGTTTCTTGCACCTATCCAATGGATTTATTGGATAGATTTATTCTCTCCATTGCTTCTTTATTTAGTTTAAGTATTTAGTTTATATTCCACTTTTACTCTCCACGTTTCTTCCTTATCTGTGAATTTTCATGCCTCAAATTTTTATATCACTTTCTTTTCTTGCCCTAAGTTGGCACAGCTGCCATCTGACTTTTCTTTTGTGTGATGTATCTTTTCTCCTCCATTCCTGTCTTCTGCAGTGTGTGAAATGCACTGAACTGGAGTTACTGAGAAGCATCATACAGTGAGGAAGAGATGAAAGTGTTTAACTACAACAGTGTACTTTAAGCTCTGTGTGCTGTCACAGACAGGACAGGGTCCCTGACGTACAGCTCTGGTTTTGATGTATAAATTTAGAGTAATTAAATGTTTCTTGTTCGTTTTTTGCTTTCTTGGGCATACAGTCTGATTCTACTTGGTAGTTATGTTCTTTCTCTGAATAACCTTGTGCTATTGGTATAGAGTTGGTTGTTTTGTTGTTTTTGGCTTTCTTCCTGAACACCTTCTTCACTTTCAGAACAGCCCCAGAAAAGAAAGGCTGCAAAATTTAACAATTTAACACTTTAGCCTTACAAGCCAATCCAGCTGCTGATAGTTTGTGTATTCTAAAATTTAGCTTTAATCAAATGTACACCTTAGCTATAATATGTTGGTAGATATTTATATTCATCAAAGAGACTCTGTTTCTTCAAGTGCTTTTTGCGTAGATATTTCTTAAGCATGATTTTAGAGTTTGCGCAGGCTTTGTCCATCTCTATTACACTTTATTCCTTGATTTCAATTTAGATAAAGAAACTTCCTACAGTCAGAGCACTATTATGATTCTAAAAAATGTATGTAACTTGTATTTACTGAAGAACTGAGAGGAGCTTGGAGAAAGAATACCTTTTTTATTGATTAGAGAAAGACTGCACATGTTGCATAAAAGCAGTTTTATTGGCCTTGGATTGCCTGCAAGATGCAAACAGTTTAAAGGAATAGCATCTACTGTAAAATAGAAGAAACAAGAAACAAGACTTACTGCACAGATCAGACTTCCTTCTCTTTGATTCTTTCCAGAAGAAAACAGGAATTTTTTAAATGTGCGAGTGACAATTATAAAGTTGTTTGGTTTTTTTTTTGTTTGTTTGTTTGTTTTGTTTTGGTCTTTTTTTTTTTTTTTTTTTTTTATTAAACCCTTTTTTCCCTGTGTTTTATTTATTTAAATATGGATGTGTAGGTAATGCAGCAGTTCCATATGAAAACATCTAGCCCCTTTTAAAACTGTTATTTTCTATGTAATTATTAGGAATATTCATTTACAAAGATCATAAACTGTGCAATATTAGCAGGCATAATGTGAGCTAGAAGAGATAACCAGTGGTGTTGAAGATTATATTACTCAATTCCATACTCCTCATTTTGGGCACTTGTATACTGTCTTCCTCACTACACAGTTTAAGTGTTTTCCTGAAAAGAAGTGTGACCAGCCTGAATAAGGCATGATTCTCTTTGTAGAGAAACTTGGTGAGATTTTAAGGTATTAAGATAATTGCATTGTTACTTATTTTTCTTTTGGTATGGTTTGTGTGAGTTTTTGAATGTACATTCAAAGGAATGTCAGAAGAAATCCTGTAGTGTGATCTGAAGTATTGCTCAGGTACTATGAATGTTCATGTCAGCCTTGAGAAAGTCTGTCCCCTGTACAGGTAGGTGTATTCTGGAATGGACTTGGTCTCGGACTTCCTAGTGATGATTTAGATACTCTGTGATGTTAAACAATTGGAAGGTGACAAAAGCACACCTAGCTATGAGCAAGTAACTGCCCTTGAGAATGAGAACTGTCTTCAGTGGGAAATAGTAGAAAAGGTTCCTGTAAACTCAGAAACGGTGCCTAACTGAGCATCGGGGAGGAATCCTGAAGCACTTGGAAATGCAGAATAAATTGACTTGTCTTTCAGATCCATATTGTAACGGACCTGAAAGTAATGATGACTGAAGTCTAGTGTTTCACTAGTCT
Source organism: Agapornis canus (assembly GCA_036873685.1). Lineage (NCBI taxonomy): Eukaryota > Metazoa > Chordata > Aves > Psittaciformes > Psittacidae > Agapornis > Agapornis canus. The sequence goes on along the minus strand of JBAFWW010054271.1, from coordinate 3,617 downwards.
GGATGGCGTCTCTGTCCCTCTTGAGTTCACTTTTAGTCAGCTGCTGTTACTGTACAAACTCATCCCTACTACTTGCATCCCAGAAGACCCATAACATTCTTTTTCTGGCAGTGCTATTATCTGAATGTGTGACTTGTCTGCATAAACTATCTCTAATAAGTCAGTTCATTTAAAATTCACTTTTCCCATTTGGGGAAAGACTGGTGCTTAATTCATAAGCATACTGTTCAGAGTTGTTGCAAAACAAAGTTAAATGAAGAGGACCATAAGTACACACTACACTCCATTTACTTGGGGGAAATGCATCCCACTTATATGAGAGCCTAAAGTTGTGAGAATTGAATTCAGGAACTCAGTCTTCCAGTTCTCTCAGAATGGCAAAACAAACAATACTCCCTGTATTTAAGAAATACTTGACTGAAGTTCTCCCCCC
>JBAFWW010054269.1:0-10524 GCA_036873685.1 Agapornis canus | reverse complement strand
AATTGAGGGACTTTTTTTCCTGGTGGAGGAAAAACATGAGTCACCTTTTGGCTCCAGCTGCATTGCCTGGGGTTTTACAGAAGGCTTCCATAACACATTATCACCCCTCAGAGCATACAGTGTGCAGCTAGCATATAATCTGCTCCTGGTCACTGTGACAAGAAAGGTTTATCCTAGTCTCTGGAGGCATCCAAACACTGGATGAAGATATTTTTTATAGGAAGATGGGAGATAACTTTCATGGGCTTTAATATGTCTGCACCTGTGTTTTGTTCTATCTATATAACCATCTCAGACTCAAACAACTGAACTGCTGTAAAACTGAACCCTGAACCCTTGAGTTCAATGCCTTACCTAAGAGGATGGTTTTCACTGCTTCACTGAGAACTTTGTGTCCTCTGCATTTAACTCCACACACCAATTTCTTTTCATACAGGTTTCTTGCTTGAATCCTGTGCCTGACATAACTTAGTTCCCTATTCACACACATCTACAGCTGATGTGTACTGGCACGGACTCTAAACAGCTGCACAAATATATGTATACAACATTGGTGGCTATACAAGTAATTAACATGCTGCATTTTATGCTATGGGAGCCTATAGAGAACAAGGGCATGGACCTGACCTGCTATTGGTGTGCAGTGCATGAAGAAAAGCAAGAGTAGGACAAACAGGGCTCTTGGCTTCAGAAAGTGTGGACAGCCAGGTTGTCAGCGCTTCTGAAAATCACATCTTTAAACAGGAGCTAGGGCAGTATTCGCAACACCAAACCTTGGATACCTAACCTCTGCTTCCAAGTTCAACAGCTTTCCTTTCTGTGTTACCATCAAATAGAAACAGCTCCTGAATAGGGAGGTTCAGACATCAGAAACATTTAAATTCTATAATATGAATATGTTCCCTTCTTTTCATATTCCATCTCTAACCTCCCAAAAAGTATAACTTGAAGTCCCTATTAAAAGCACAGTGCTAGGTGAATGTATTTTGTATATGGGTTTACAAATGCTATACATATACTTGCATATGCACTTATAGAAGGCAGGGAAAAAACTGTCCGTAATTTACCACTGTTTTGTTTAGACCTGGCAACCAAAGCAACAGATAAAACTACCCTGGAACGCCCCAGATAACACTGATCAGAGAAATGTGATGTATATCCCCAATGGGCTGTGCTATTTCTGCATTTTTGAGGTATCTTCAACCTGCTCTCTCATACAAAACAAGCATGGGGAATATAAATTACAAGCTGCTGCATATTACTGCTCCTTTTCCACTTAATCCAGTTTTGGGTTTCTGAGCTTCAAGTAATTGCAAGAAGATGGTGGTGTTCTTGTGGGGAGGAATAACCATTATGCAGACCTACACTTCTCTAACAAGGTCCTTGTTTAAATTCCACTCTCAATACAGGCTCCGACAACATCTGGACACACAGAGGGATGCTTCATATTTAAATTCTGAGGATAATTAGCTAGTTCCAGGTATCACAGCTCTTATAGGTATACAGTCCAGTTGTAGCCTCATTTTCTTGTAGTTATGTTAAGCCTTACACAAATCAGCAATATTACTTGACAGATATTTCTTACATTCCCCCCCCCCCCCCCCCCCCCCCACCAGTTCCTTCTCCCCTATTTGTCTTTATGGAAAAATTCTGTAGAAAATAAACTGTTGATCTTCTTATGCAACACAGTAGAATTTAACTGAAAATTGTATTCCTTTTACAAGAAAAAATCTGTAGAATTGCTGTCAGTTAAGACAGTGCAGGTTGTTGTTTTCTTTAGATTTTATATCTGGGGTTATGGATAACAGTATATTTCTATATAAATAATATTCATTTTGTCTTTATAAACTCATGGAAATCTGGCTCTGAATTTTTGTGAGTTTATCTCTTTATTTAACTTATCCTATTAGTTGTGAAACTGCATCTGTCACTCTATTTGCCTGCAAAAGCTAGACAGTAAAACAATCCAAGTGCTGTATCCCTGATAAAGATAACATGCTCAAGTAGACATTTCTATACCCGCATACCAATTTTCCCTGTGCCAAAACAACCAACAGCACTGAACCCTTCTGAGGGCTGGGACATGTGTCTGTGGGCACCTGGACTGCAGTAAGCTCAGCTATTCTGTGTATCAAAGAACTACATTTTGCTTGGCAACCGAAACAACATCTTGGGGACAAATGAATCTATTGAATAATGAATTGACTAATGAAATGGGGTCTAACACTTAAAAAGAAGTGAGAAAAAAATTGCCTCACTTCACCAGGCACCCATGCAGTTGGATTAGATGATCATTGTAGGTTCTTTCCAATTGGAACTATTCTATTCTATATCTCAATTTCCAGCTAAAATAACATTTTCTTCATAGAGTACAGATCTTGGAAGAATAATAATGTGAATTGCAGTTGTCTATAAACACCTTACCATAAATTCCAGCACAACTATAGGCAACAAATAAGTATCCAAGTATGATTTAAAATTTTGGAGCATTTTAAGTTTCCAAACAGAGTTTGACAAATAAGTCCAGGAACAAAAACCATAAATGCCAATGTCTGGGCATGCCAAATATCTCCTCACTTCTTTGAGCTGTACAATAAAAGGCAGACTAGCACAGTCCTTTAATGCCTCTAGCAATATGCAATGACATATGCAACTCACGCAGGTGAGTCCTATGGCTACTGCGTTAACTTCACAAATGCCTAGAATGCTCATAGCTTACAGAGATTTTTGTCTTTAACCAGCCTTCATCAATATAGGCTTTAGTGATTGGCATCCTACTTTGATGTAAGCTTACATTTCCATTCTAATTAAAGGGAAGAGAGATAGAGCTGGGCGTTACTGGTTCCTCCAGGGCTCTTGGGGTTAGTCCTTAACTATCTCTAGCTCAGAGACCACCTGCATAGCTGATGGGTTTTTTTCCTGAACATATCATATTGAGCAGAGAAGGCAAAAAAGAGGAGAATTTGACAGCAAGCACCTCTTTACTTGACCCTCAGTATCTTAAACAATGACTGATGTTATTGAGTCTCCACACACACACTTATTGTATAAGCAGATAAATTATTTTTGATCTTTAAACACAGCCACATAGGAAAAATAGTAAAAAGGGAACCATATCTTGTTTTTCCTTTTCATACCAATGAAACATAATGCATCAATATGACTGATGGTTTACTTTGTTAATAAAAAACACTTGAGAAACCTAAGGAAAACTTACTTAAAATTATATTTTTTTATAGTCAAAAAGCTTTTTTCCCCCCTCTGATAAATGGTAATATTAAAGCCTGTCATAAAATCTATTTGAGAATTCTTCAGGAACCTCAAAAGTTCCTTAAGTTAGGTTTGTACTTAAAAACCTGTTAAAAGCAGCAACACCATACCACTGCAGTGCTCACCAAGATACATGATCTGTTCCAGAATTAGCATAGAAACAGAAATGCTTGATGGAACTGAGCTGAACTCCAATATGCCATGCCTACCATACCCACTTAAGATACAAACCTATCTGCAGGAATTATTTAAAGACTTTGTAACAGAATAAATATAAGCACTCTTTGTAAATATATGGTATGTTTCACAGGGAAAATACTGTAGCAAACTCATGAGAAGATACATTCTTTCAGGTACAAAATCTTTTCCACTTTCACATTTCTCTTATTTCTAAGCTATACAGGATTCCATATTCAATAAATGGACTTTCAAAACCAGCTGCAGTCACAAAGTTCTTCTAAAAAAGCTATTAAAACCTGCTGTTGGTATGTGCTTAATAAAGGCTTGTTATCTTTATTTATTGTATGCAGTACTAGCACGCAGACTGCAGGGTCTGCCATGCCACTGACCTACCTACCTACTCTGGGAGGCAGGATCAAGACATAGAACATAGATGTGGAGGTCCATCCCATCAGGGAAACTTTTCTCTTGGTATCTGTGACCACCTATACTGTAAGGCAGTACACATTTCACAGGAGCACAGGCTATAGCAGCACAGGCTGTAGTTCAAGTACAGCTGAAATCTGTAGCTAACTACTTTTAAAATGAAAGGCAACTTATGCAAACTCAAATATCTGTGCTAGCAACTGCATTTCTAAGAGCAAGATCCACTTCTGTTGGACTTGAGTCTCTAAATTATGGACTCCCTAGTGAACTCACCACAATGTCTCTCCTAATTGCAACAACTCATTCTTGTCTCACAGCCTTGGGTCAGAACTAATCTGGATAAAGCAGCAAAAACAAACACCAAAACCCCAACAAAACAACAACAAAAAACCACAATGAAAAAAATTAGCTTATATGTTGTTATATGTAAACTATCACTAGTTATTTCATCAGTTGTCCAGTGAGACACCAAGGAAGCCACCATTTCAGTGAAAATGGCTGTCACATGAAGCATAAAGGCATGTTTAGCATATAAAGGACAAAAAAAACCCCTCTCTTCTTCTGCTATCATTGCCTGCGAAATAAACTAGCAGATGGAAAGTGTAGCAGTTTCTCCTTGCTAGGCCAGTCACTGCTGTGCTATTAGAAGTCCTCTAATCAAATTTTGCTCATATTCTTTCCAGGACTGCTGATTCGTGTCAGCAAAAAGTGTCCAGAAAATGCTAACATGCAGCATTTTGCAGTCAATTTTGTGTTTTCATTTGAACTACCTCCTGCAACCCATGTACCTCCTTTCAGAACGTGGAAATGAAAAAAACCCTAATCACTAACCTTGAAAATAAGCTTCTGAAGCTTTAAAAACACGCAAAAACTCCTGAGGCTGGGAACCAGAAACATGCTCTTAAATATTTCGGCCTTACAGACAGAAACAGACATCTGCCTTTGTATGTTAAGGAACAACAAAAAAAGCAAAGGCTGGACTCTTTGGGCACAGATGCACAGAAGGAGTCAAGCACCTGACACAGGTGGACCAGGCAGGTTCTTAAGGGCATCACATGGATGCCTCAGTGACAAGGACACTCCAGCTAAGCAAATTGTTATAAGAAAATAAAGGGAGGGGAAGAGGTAGTTGCTCAAGGCATTTTGAGCTAAATATGTCATGTTAAACAAAACAAGAGAGGTAAAAAGGTCCTGTGGTTCTCTCTTCCCACCCTGGGTTATGAACCCTATTATCAGCCTTTTGAGATAATGATCATTAAAGACAAAGTACTGTAGGAGCAAACCTGTAGTACCTAGAGATGGCTGTATCTTTGTAAAGATAGATAGAAATGCATACACTGAGAGCCATTTCCATAAAAAAGGGACATTATATAATCATTTAGTAGAAATATAAATGCCAATGCCCTAATAACCCCCACCTTATTTTTATCGAATAGTTGCTTAATCTCTGTCATTTTGTTTTTCAGTTAGCTACATTGAAAAACATTTCTCCTTTTTTTTCCTACTTGATACTGAAAGATAAGAAAAATACTTTTCCACTGTATAATGTGATAAAACTAGGATTTTTTTTCCATTTATTACATATTCTTACCATCTCAGAGGTATGTTCTTCCTCTCAACACAATATGCTATTGATGTTGCATGTAGTTCACAACATCAGAAAGGTGCTGCAGGGTTTAAAAGTTCTTATCAATGTATGTTTTTGTGGCATCAGCCTCTAATCCTTAGAGTTCTTACTACCCCCAGAATAATACTTCTACAAGCAAAGGCATGCATTATTATCTAAATCACAGCAATATCAACAAACAACAGGAAATACCACTTCTGCCATGAGGAAGTTCTAAAAACATTCCAGGAAAGTAAAATATCTCATTTCATTCAAACCAGAAAAAGCCTTGCAATAAATAAAAGACAGGTTTCATTTACAAAAACAAGTTCCTACTATATAACTTCCAGAATCTCTCAAATATGATGGCAAAAAATACATACAGCCCGTGGGTTCCTTTCCACTACTTTCTGCTATTTCCTAGACTGTTTACACTGCATGTGCTGGAGCACAAACTGTTCAGCCACTACCAACATTTGGATCAAATATATGGTAGCAAGAATTCCCATACAATTCTCTCTTTTCCCTTTCTCCGCTTTGCACAGGCTTCTTACACTCAAAGTATCATTAATATCTAGGGTGGTTGCTAATCTGCCAAGCAACTTCTGGGAATTACTTGATAGTTATAAGGATGAGGAGTTGTAAAGAGCTGCTTGTCTTCCACTCTCCTTTTGATCCAGGCTGATTCCCTACATCACATTACACCTACCAGACCATCTAATTGGGAAGTCTCTCCAAATACAACATAATGTAATAGAGTATAATACAATTTAATATAGCAATAGTAACTGGCAGCAAGTTAAATTAACTGCCCATTTGGCAGAGTACCTGCTTGTCCTATGAGCTGCTCAACACAGAGGAAGACTTTCAGCTGTTTTGACAGCATTGCTGCCCCATGGGATGTGGTCCAAGTGGTCTTACATCACTTACAAATGCTATACATATACATGTATAAAATCAAGGGCCCATTCCCTGCAGGGAGTAGGAAAACAGTCTAATGATCAGTAAGATAGGTTAAACAAAGTCCCACAACAACAAAGCCTTTGAACTTGGTTGTGTTAGGGAATAATATCTGTATGATGACCACAACATGCACAGTATCAGCTGCTAAAGGCCAAGAACAGGAAAGCATCAGTCACTTCCTGGTAAAAGAATATCTGCAGAAATTGAATGTTAAAAACAAATAACATTGGAAAATTAACCTAGATCCCTTACAAAGCATAGAAGTAGCCTAATTGGTTTTGCATGAAAAAGTTCCTCAACCATCCCTAGAAAAGGAATGGGTAAGTTTGACTGATTTATTCATTTCCCATGGATCATTTTATAAAGTGCTGTAAAACCACAGCAAATCCAATGTCACTGGATAACTGTGTCTATGCAGACATTAGGAGATAAAATGATTCCAACATCAATCTCTTTTTCCAGTTTCTTGCTGCAAAACACAGCAATAAATGGCAGACAGTTCACCGCAAGGTTAAGATGTAATGCTGTAAAAACTTCTTTAAAGCTTCGTTACCAAATTTAACTCCAGTGATAGCCTGTATCACAAGGTCCTCATGCTGTGGCAGGAGATGGCTTTTCTAAACAGTAGCAGCAAATCAATTGAAAGTTGCAGTAAATAGCTCAATCCTTTAAAAGCATTCACATGGTAATGATCACTGTTATATTTAGGGATAGCATACAAATAACATTGCACTTACAATGCTTCAAGCTTTGCTTAAAGATAAGACATACATAACTATAGCAATTATAGCTGAGGAGGTGTAAGGAAGTTTCACAAAGGCTTTGTTAGAAATGCATTGAAAATACAGGCTAGCTGCACGATTGCAGTATTAAAACTCTGTTATTTTGTGTGAAACTCTTAACACTAACAAAACCCCATGCTTTGGTACATGCTGAAATTTCACCTCTCTGTCTGGTAGTCCATGTCACTTGTGAATGAGGGACTCTGTTCACTCCTCTGTAGAAGGAGCTTCACAGGGATGTGTGCATTCCAGAGCCTCTGAGGGGGTTGGTACAAGTTGGGGAGCACAAGTGGAAGATGTACATGTGGAACCAGGGCCAGCTCATGGCTCCAGCACATCAGCAAAGAGCCACATCATTTCCTAGAACAGCAGCTGCTGCTTCAGCTACCCTGGGTAGTGACTCCAAGAAATGCCAGTACTAACCTGCATGGATTGGATAATTTGGAGCTACTATATATTTATATGATATTTTCCAAGTAAAGGCAAGGTATAAGCATAGGTGATATTTGCAGTTGGGAGGTTAAAGAACTACTATCTTATTAAAGAAGATGCTTTATAAACCTTGATAAACAAAATCAATGAGACAAAGCGATCTCAGCATTTTCAGAGAGAGGTCTTTGAGTTGCAGGTAGTTACATACAGCTCAACATTAACAAAACCCACACTAAACCCCTATGAACACTCCCAAAAAAACAACTCACACTTTACAACCTGCACTAATACAGGAATACAGCTAGTAACTAATGAAAGCATGCCATTTGCCCTAGAGTCTACCACAAAGGAGCCTGACTGCAAAGATGAAAAGAAGACAGGATAAAGTTTCATTATGTCTCATCTAGATTTAGAAAATTATGACCAGGTAATAACCATGGAATGAATCATATTCCCCTTTCGCAGATGGAGTGCTCCATCCCTGGCAGTGTTTAAGGCCAGGTTGGACAAAGCTTTGGGTGGCATGGCTTAGTGTGAGGTGTCCCTGCTTATGGCAGGGGGGTTGGAACTAGATGATCTTAAGGTCCTTTCCAACCCTGACTATTCTGATTCTATGATACTGGTAACATCACCTGCCCAGCACAGAGCCCCACACAGATACTGCCTGTCTTCATTTCTACAAACAGAAACTAAGTTCTTGTGTGTACTGAAAATCTCTCCTACTCAGGACCAGCTCAGGTACATTAAGAGCTATGTCAACTTACCTGTTGATTTCTCTCTTACTGAATAACTTAACAAAACAATAACATATACTTCCCCCTTTCTAATGAGCATCAGCCCCACCGGAATATGACACACATCTTTTCATGCACTAGGAAGTACTTCAGGAGAACAGATGTGAACAATGCAGAATTAAACAGAAAGGGGAAAACAAGGAGAAAAATCACCACAGGCTAACAGCACATGTGAGCATGCTAATGTGAGCATTAACAGGTATATACTTTATAACCTCAGTACATCATACCTTGCCAATTACCTGTTCAAGGATTTAGCAGCATAAATGACAGTTAAAATGACCATTATTTTCCTACTAGATTGATTTTTGAATTGAATCTCTTTTGTACAGGGGCATGGACAATTTGAAGACAGACAAAGTTCCAGCAAACAGCAATAAAAACACAATCTTTTTGTGTCCATCTAGGCAATACCAGAAAAGCCACAAGAACAACTGGAATTTTTGGGTACTGCTACAGTAGACTTAAAGATATACTTACCCATTTTAGGTGATTTTTTCATGACAGAAAATTAAGCTGTAGGCTTACCCATTTTAGATTAACAGCTCCTCCTCAGATCCTTACTTAACTAACAAGGATATTCTTGAAGGGCACCATCTTAAAGATTATGCTGCTTCGAAGGATTTTAGTGTAGAGGCTAATTCATTAAAATTGAGATCTCTACCTGTGCTTCTAAAAAGGCTATCTCATATAATGCCATGCATTAAAAATATGCTCTGGCATTAGCAGGCAGAGAATTAAAAGTAGCGAAATAGGTAGACAAGGAAGACTGAGGAAGGACAGAAAGCCATTAGGGCATTTTTATTTTTATTTAAAGAAACAAGCAAAGCAAGAAATAGAGATTACTCATTTGTAAAGCTTTTGTTGAGCAAAACCCTATGCAACAGTGAGACATACCATTGCAAGGATATCATCTTTCTCATCCTTAGGAAATATATGTTAGATACACTCAACTCACACGGTAATAATGTTTGCCACTGTAAATTGCCTTGTTACCCATATGTTTGTTTTCTAATCCTCAATACAATACTAAGAATTGTGGCGTTCCCTTCTTTGTTGCTCAGACTTGCATTTGGCATCACATTTTCAGTAATGAAATTAACCCTTAGACACCTTTGACCATGGGTTTCCAAAGCACCTATAATACTCCCCCGAAGTTCACACCAGCATCTCTCACATCAAGAGCAACAAAGGACTCAAAAGAAACCACATAAAGAGGAAAAGGACATCTGCATGAACAGCCCTACTGTAAATCCCTAGCATTATAGAAAATGCCAAAACATTTTACAGCCAATAAAATTATATCTCTCTTTATGTAAAGGCATTCCATGAACAGAGGAGAGAATAAACAGAAAAAAACTGGACACACTGCATTCTGCTTTGAACTTTGTGTGAGTTTCTTGTAGAAACAGACACTCTATGCAATTCCAAAACCTTATAAAATATTAATTGAGCAAAAATTAAATACATCAGCTGAGGACATGAATGGCCATGTATTCTGTGTACAAACTAGCATGAGCACATCCATATTATGTCAAACCCTTTGTACTTTAGGCATTAAGGTAATTTCTATACATAATTATCAAATTCGTCATGCTAAATATGTTGTAATTCCCATTTCATCTAAACTGCATCATAAAAGCCATATTTATGTCACGATGTAAAACGATACAGATCACTTTTTTCTTTTTTTGCATTTCATTCTGGAAATAAATTGAGGTTCTACAGCTAGGTGATTTAATGCGGCAAAGTTTCTCACATGTTTGAAGAGCCATAGTTTAAAGAGATCAGAATTCTAGAGATAAACTTTTCATAGGCATTTACAATTATTATCTTATCACTTTTTAATAATGAATTATTAGTTTATCACTTTTTAGGACCTCCAAATTCATACTTGTGTCGTAGTTTAAACCCAGCTAGGCAGCATGTTCACTCGCTCAACCTCCCCCCCCCCTTTCTTACCCCCCTTTTCCTCTCCACTCCCAGAGGGGTGGGGGGAGGAGAACTGAGGAATAAAGCTCCCACGGGTTGAGATAACAACAATCCAGTAACCAAGGTACAACACAAATCA
>JBAFWW010054268.1:0-16980 GCA_036873685.1 Agapornis canus | reverse complement strand
CTGGGAGCAGGGGAGGGCAAGAAAGGGGGGTTGAGTGAGTGAACGAGCTGTGTGGATGGGTTTAAACCACGACACTGTTTTTCAAGGCAAAAAGTAAAGGAGAGATGTCTGGTAGTGCTTTATAAAATGTAAAATAGCACAGGAAGGGCAAAATTATATATATAAAAAAAACCCAACAATACTGTAAGGTGAAATTACCACCATTTAATAAGGCTTTTAATAAGGAGTTGAATTAGGAGCCACTAGACTCTGATTCAGGTATGGCTTCAGTTACTTTTTTGGGTTCAGTACTGCTCCAGTGAACTGAAAAAAATAATCCTAAGAAACTAAAGCAAATTAGTTTTTAATTTCAGTAGCATATAGATTTTACTTGTACTCTAAATGAAAACTGTTGCCATGTTGAGTGGTTTATTTCCAAGTTTTTCTTTTACATGAGTTTTCCATATGGTTTTGTTTTGCCAAATATACTGTTATTGATGAACAGCTTGTTCAAATGAACTAAACTGTCACCTCTTGATATTGCTCCATTTTACAAGAGCTCTGCAGGCCAGAAGGCATTTTCCATTTCTGTTCATGAAAATGACAATCTTACTCAGTGGAACATGAACAGAAATTTTTACAATTTTTATACTAATATCATATTCTTTTATTTTCTCTTGAAAGACAAGTTATCTGCTGGTAAGTAAAAAATCAGCCCTGCAGTTCATGAGCTGGTCTTCCAATAACAGATATGTCTGACTTTGAAATGTTCCTTCATCTGACTTATATTTTGCTCTTTTCTGAAACAAGGAGTTGATACCCAGCCTCAAGATATATGCATATAAATGCATATATGCATGAAAAGCATACACTTTCAAACCTATTCTTCTGGTTTATTTTCCCTTATTGCTCTAGGGGTTCAGTAAAAATCAAAGAAAGCCTAAATGTTCACAATTAGTGTATGGCCAAAGCATGATAAATTTCAGTATAAAGTTGCCCCAGTTAGAAAATAACACATTATTGCTTTGTCAGTTTTTGGCACCTTTGAACCATCTTCAATAATGGTGCAGCAGATTTCAGAGTTAAAGTTGACATTATTCAAGGGACAATCTCAATCTACCACTTATGTGTTATCAACTGATTTCCATTCAGTAGGAGAATCAGTGTGATGGTGTTATTTTTTGCAATGCATACCAGTATGCATTAATTTTGATTTTTTCACATAAATTAATGGTTTTGAATTATGTTAGGTAGTTTTAGCACCAATATTTGGTACTATTATATGCTAATGACTTCAGGTCACCTTTACAAGCAGTACTTCAAGCTTTCACCCACAGGATCAGGCAATTTGAAAAACCCAGCTTCTTCATCTTCTAAGATGAAACAGTCCTGACACTGGTTTATATAATGTTTCTGAGACCATTTACTGAAGAATGAATTCTGATTCCCCCCTCTTCCAAACACTTGATTGTGTCTTCAACTTCTCAGTCCTCAGCTTTAAATTCGTTATTACAATCAGTGTTAATACTTTATAAAATATAATGCCTACTTTATCATGGGCATCGCTGTGTACAGGTTTGGATGTAATTCCATACACCACAGCTTTAAGAACCTTTGTATTCTAATGTTCAGACATGCATCTTTCCTTGGGTTGTTTTGGTTTTTTGGGGGGGGGTTGGGTTTTTTTTGGTTTAGTTTTGATTTTGTTGTTTTTTTTAATAGTGATATCTAAGGCTCAAGTACTCCTAACTGCAATATATTTGAAGTTAATCCCTAAAAGGAACAGGACAAACCATGCAAGTTAGTCTCCACAAAATTAGACTTTTACTGATCAACTTTGATCTCGAGCTGTAAATGTAAAACCAGTATTATACATTGCCAGCATTTGGTTTTAGGTGCTACAGTGAAGCTTTTTCTCTCACAACTTCGAAAGTCTGGTCCTTTCTTGCTATTGGGAAAGAAGTGTAGATTAAGAAATGTAGGTCTTTCTAGGCAATGTGTTTTTGAAGACCATAGCAGCTCTCACAATTCATACTCCAGCAATTTGTAAAAGAGTATTTCAACAATTGTTTTGCACCAGGAGATGCCAGCTTGTCACTATCCCACTTAGAAAGAAAAAAAACAAAAGCACGCAGGCTCTGTAGGGTATTATTTAAAATTCAATTTATTAGAGTTAATAATATAAAGAAAGAGAAGACAACAGAAAACCCTAGGTCTGATCAGACATTAGGAAACCCCAGTAAAATTACAGAACAGAGAATTCTGGTCCAGTGGCTCTGCTTTCTGGGAAAACAAGTATAGTCATTTCCCCAAATAATGCTGTTATTTCATACTTCCTTCCTTCCTGTTACCACCCACTGTCTGGCTCTAGGCTTACAGAAGGAGCTGATTATTCCTTTGTACTAAAATTGAGATTCATATATATCACTGCTCAGTTTGGAGTCTCTGGTGGTCCTTGAAATCCTTCATTGGAGGAGGAAAAAGGTGAGGAGTAGGCATTCTGTATGGGGTGATGGTGGTGATCAAAGAGGTCCAGAAGAGCCCTGAGAGTGTATGGCAAGATGGTCAGACATTCAAAGCAGAAATTGCATTCTTATTTCCAGATTATCCAACTACAAGCAAACCAGCTGACTCAGAAACCTTCTCTATCACCTGTGAAGATGCACATGCACTAGGTACGTAATACTCTTCCATTCAAAAGACAGTTTCCAGCAGTCTTTTAAGGGGGTGGAGGAGCTGGGGCAACATATGTGTCTAGGTTTTGTTCAGCAGAACAAACAAACAAAGAAAGAATTTGACATCTGAGGAACAAACAACCTTATCATATATACTCATAGGATAAGCTCTCAAGGCCAGAGAGTTTTCATATTTCCATATTCTTTAAAAGTAGTGCTTGGTCAGCACTGCATTACTTTTTAGAGGTAAGAACTGATTAATCTCTCATGCTAGTACAAGAGGAGCCCATGGCTAGGTGAACAGACAAAAATATAACAATCCCTTTGGCATTCCAGCATTGTTGTGAGCATGGTGGATCAATGTGCACATACTGCTTCTCAAGTACCTCTCCATTCTTAGCATTTTAACTAATTGTAATTCCCTTTTGCTATTTAGGAGCTGCCAGATAACCAACAAAACTATTTCAAGCAGTCCCTGAAAGATATCACCCTTTCCAGGCCTCATTATCAGCTCCTCCTGGTACCCTGCCTGGCAATGGAGAGAAATGTTCTTTCTTTTAGTAGCATCACTATTGCCATATTTTGCAGCAGGCAAATAGGACTTTTGAAAACTTAAAGTTGCTTTTTGAAATGTCCATTTCTCTTTACCTCCTCAGCAAATCTTTTAAAGGCTGGATAATGTTATCTGTTATTCTACTTCTCTGACTTATGCCTAGGGCTGGAATTAACTACAGAGAATGGCATGGATCCCAGGTGGTATGGTGAAAATCAAAAGAAGAATCATGAAGGTACTTCTCTGTCTGTAACTAACTCTCTTACCATTCTTTTGTGGTGGGATCCTTTTGTTAGTGTGAACATGGATTTTTTTCACAGATGTTCTTCCCTCCTGCAGGCTGCCCCAAACACTGGGAAAAAAATGGGGGGAAATGCTACTTCTTTTCTCAAAGGCATAATAAAACCAATTGGAATGACTCCCGTAAAGAATGTATTGACATGAAGGCTGACCTGGTCATCATTGACAGCAAGGATGAACTGGTGAGATCAAAATTCATGGGGCTTGACCTATATGCCAAAGGGCTAATGGGTTACACTTGCATATTCTCATGTTATATGTCTGCCTTCTCATGTTAGATGCCTTTGCAGATGTATACACCAAGCACCCAAGCAAACACCTTCACACTAAGATGCATCTTGGTAGTTCAAGTCTTGCACCTGGGAGCATCTCTCTGCAAGCATGCTCCCATGGAAGGACTAAACTCTCTGCCTAGATGACTTACGTTTTAAAGAGACTTAGCATACAAACCAAGACACACAAGCAGACACTTATTTGTGAGAGTCATTTTTTTTTTGCCAAAAACTGAAAAGGCTTTCCTATCACAATCAGAATAGAAAAGTATCTCCAGGTATCAGGTCATACATGGCTAACTATAGCATATAGATTTAATGGTATCACAGGTGTATTTTTCTTTTTATCCTATTCCTAAGAAGCCCCAGGAAGAGAAATGAGATTAAATAAATTGGAAAAATTCAGCACCTAAGCTGTGTAAAGAGATGTGTGGCTGGATGTATGGTGTACTTGCAACGTCCGTTATTTAGCACTAAGCTTTCTCTGTACCTCTGGTGAAGACAACATAATTTTAATGTATTATTATTCTTTGTTTCCTTTCTAGAAATTTCTTTACGAACGATCTAGAAGTAGTTACTACTTACTTGGTCTCACATTCTCTCACAGTGAGAAGAAGTGGAAGTGGATTAACAACATGGAACTTAGCTCAGACATGTAAGCCTTTTTCAGCAAGTCACTGTGATACAAGGTCTGCAAAAAGTAAAACGCAAAACCACACAAACAAACCAAACCAACACAAAAAAACTCCAAACAAACCCCAGACCAAACAACAGGGAATACAAGCGAGGTCAGGGACTGAAAACTGCAGCAACCTGAGTCCTTTTGATTCAGGTGCTTCAGCACATCCCTGTGACAAGTCAAAGGGAGCCTTTAAGTCATGTGGAAACACAGGCATGTCACATGAAGATCTGCTGTAGTTCTGGTGAGCAAGGAGGAATCTGATTAGATTGAATTCAGTAGAGAAGAAAGGAAGGGGCAAGGAACTGTAATGTCAGCATCACTGAATGGAGGCTACCAAAGAAGGGGAAGGTGTCTAGATGGAAAAACATAGCCCATATGCTTTTGTTGAGGTCTGGGGAAGAAAATTAAGGAATGGGAGTGAGACTCCAGCAAGGCAGCCTCTAATCCCACTGACAATAATATAGCTTAGCAGCCAGGCCAGGTGCCACGCTGCCTTTCACGGAAGTGATATGACTACATTGCGTCCAGCTAGATCAGGAATGCAACTAAATCTGGCTTTCTCTCCCTCTTCAGGTTTTGTATAGGAGGATACTTTGATGACTATTTCTGCACTGTCATTGGACACGGAAAAGTAGAAACTGCACATTGCAGTGGATCCTTATCAACACAAAATATGTGTGAAAAAGCTGC
The DNA here is from genome assembly GCA_036873685.1 of Agapornis canus. NCBI lineage: Eukaryota > Metazoa > Chordata > Aves > Psittaciformes > Psittacidae > Agapornis > Agapornis canus. Next base: position 11,829 of record JBAFWW010054268.1, on the reverse strand, counting down.
AGATATTACAGAAAGCCAGAAAGAGAGCTAAAAAGAAGAGATCCAAGCAGTAATGTGATCCTCAGCTTTCTGTAGGAATGGCAGATGGTATTTGTGTCATTTATCTCTAGCTGTATAAATATCTAGCCAAAGGGACTCTTACAGGATCCCTCTAGACACCTTGCCAAGCATAGCACATTCTTTCCCAAGAAGGGCATTTTCACACATTAGGAGCCTGGGTGACTTCCTTATAACAGACGCCCAAGTTTCAGGCAGCCACTGTTACATGAGTCCAGCCTTAGGGATAGGTGTGATCACGGACAGATCCTGTCTCTTACAGACACATGCATATGCACTCATATATTCAGAGCCCTGCTTATGCACAAGGAGACATTCAAAGCCTTGCCATGCACTAGTCTTCCCTGCAGCCACAAGTGAAGGTTAGCACATATATGTATTTTGGATCCTGTGGAAAAGTGCAATCGCACTCATTGCCATGTGTCATAGATATAATTGATAAGACAAAGTCAAATGTGTGTGTGTATAAACCTTACTCTGTAAAAGACTGTCTTTGTTAAAAACCACACTGGATACAAAATCCTGTGGGGCTAAAATGTGATTCACGGAAACATCCAGAAATGAACCTACCCTACACTCTGTGCATAAAATCACCACCAGTCCTGTGTAGGTGAGGGGAAGTATATCAGATTTAAAGTTAGCCTTGCTGGGGAAGGGCACAGGATGAAGAGCATTAGAAACCACCAAAGTCTGAAAAACACAATCACAATAATAGCTTAATTGGACAGAAAATAGTCAAATCATAAAACAGTTATCCATGAAGAATCTGGTGAGAAGTGTGAGAGTGACCTATAGAGAATGACAATACATTTGGATTATCCTGTTTTTCTTGGATAATGATCTAAGGAGAAAATTATTCATGAAGGTTCTTCTTGCACAGAGAAGTTAGGGCCAACAGTGGAAAGAGGTGGTATCGGTAGAGCAGAGATGTGACCAGCAAATAGTAAATATTACCAATGCTCTTCCACTGTGCCTCAGCAGCTCCTGGGACCCTGAGGCTTTTGTGACTCTGAGGATTATCACTCTTACTGTCTCCATTGAAGTAGAATCATTCCTTCTTCAAATGGCACCATTCATGGCTCTCTCCATATGCAGGATGGAGAAAGATCTGTGAATTCCTTGATGAAATGGCAGTGACATCATGCTTTCTACTGGGGAGGGGAGGAATTTAGAATCAGAACACTGCGGCCAAGGGCAGTGAAAATGGAATCATACAGGAAAAATTCTCTCATTCTGATCTGAAATTGCCATTCTTCCAGCATATGAATGGAAAACACCTTGACATGCCACTTCCTCACAGCTTTCTTAGATGAACAGAATATCACTGAGGGGGAGTAAGGGAAAAATCATTAGAATAAGCTTGTCAGTTGGAAATAATCTTGTCCATGGCAAATAACCAGAGGAAATGAAGAACATCTCATAGAAACTGGCTACTCAGAAATAATTTACTATGGTTTTGTGTGTTCCAGAGAAGACTGTGGGCCTTGAAAAGCAGGTATCTGTATTAAAATCATGGCAAAGTTAAAGGTCTCAGGGGGATTTAACACCCATAACTAGTAGAGTAATTATCATTAAGTTTCAATGACATTCTCAGAAACAGACAGACACAAGGCTATAAGGATGAGGATTCTTTCTTTTTTTCTTCTCCTTTTTCAATTTAGAAGTCTGAAAGCAATAATTTCAGCTGTGCTATAATTCTAGATACACTGCAAGATCTGTCTTGTGCTGATCCACCCTGTTACATTGCAAAAGTATACTCAGCTTCCATACTGGACAGGAGTCTGGGACTGGAGACAATGCCAGACCTGAAAACTAGCCACAGGGACAGGTGACCTACAGACAAGCATGCTCCTGCAGGTTAGTAAGAATATGAACAGATTCACTATTTCACAGTTTACCAAGTTCCCTGGAAATGGATCTGACTTTGGTAGATGAAATTCCACTGATTTTTGCAACGAAATGTAGAGATTCCATGTTTCTATTGTTATCTATCACAGACAATGAAGATACGTTTAATTAAGCTCAGTGATATGAGAAGTGCAATGCATGACTGTTTCTCTAATAGTTTCTTCTCATCTCAGAAGATTTAGATTTTAGATAAAGCTCTTAAGAAATTTATCCCCAAGTAAATCACTTTGTATGAGGATGTAAGTTGAGATCTTGTTGACAGAAGGCATCAGAAATGAGAAAGTGTAGATAAAGCTCCAAGAGCAGCAACTGAAGCTGTATTCAAGGCTATTTTAAAAATTTGCTCTAAAACTGCCCTCAGTCACCTATTTTCAATGGCAGAGCAGAGATTTTTTTATAAGCCAGATAGCTTGACCATACAGATGTCACACTCGGGATTCTCAACAAATTTCATCTTGAGAGAGCATTCTTACAGCATTTTGATACTTCAGCTGATGCATAATAGTTCAGGATTCCTGCTTGAAATTCACAGTTTGCTTTTGACCATAAATATACTATCATATAAGAATGGTGTACCCCTTTTCTATTAGATCATTTGATTTGTACTGTATCTTTCATTGTATCTTAGTGCATTAGGTTTAATTCTTTTTATTTACAGCACAAATGCCTATAACATACCTTGAATCCATATTCTCCTTTCCTTCTGTTGCACTACAAAGTTCAGGTTGTGCAACTGAGAGGTAAATATCATGGCTGGGTGACAAAGGATACTTTTCCATAAGTTATGTTAATAAAAAAGAGATCAGCATCAATAAAAGTATATGGGAAAGGACAATGAGTGGGAACCTGAAGTATTTAAAAAAAACATTTTTTAAAAGGAGTTGGCAAATACAGTGTCTGTCTTTTACCCACTGAACTTGCTCATGTAGCAGTGTAGTCCAGTACTGCCTTCTGAAAATACTGAAGTGAGACAATGCTACTGAAAAAAATACCAGCTTCAATAACAGACAGCTCCTGCAAGATGTCCCAGTGAAATTCCAGAGCAGCAAAAAAAGGGAGACAATAAGAGAAGCAAAATTGAGAAAACTCATGGCTTGAGATGAAGCCAATTTTATAGGTGAAGACAACAGAAAAAAGGAAGTGATGCAAAAGCAGCCACTCACCACCTCCCACAAGCAAATTTATGCCTGTCAGTCTCTGAACAGCAGCTACTTTGGAAGACAACAATCCTCCCCCATCATCTTCTTTTATTGCTGAGTAAGATGCTATATAGAAGAAAAAAGCCTTTGATTAATTTGGGTCAGCTGTGCTGGCTGTGTGTTCTCCCACCTTTTTGCCCACTTGTGGTAGATGGAGACAGTGCATAGAGTAAGAAAAAGGGAAAGTCTTGATGCTGTACAAGCAATGTTCAGCAACAGACAAATATTAGAGTGTGTTTAGCCACAAATCCAAACCTCTGCATCATACAGGCTGCTATGAAAAAAGTTAATTCCATCCTAGCCATGCCCAGTACAATCTCCGCCCCTTATTCTCTATCATTTGCATCATACTCATAACGCCTCATCAACACCCACCCTATCCTTTGACACATACATTGATGTCATTCCTGTAAGTATACAGGGGACCATCAAATGTTGATTCTGATATACATCCAAATATCCATTAAAGTTTGTTCAGCTAATTTAGTCTGTCACTCCATCTGTTACAGTGGTCACTCAGGACAAGAGGGGTGGCATGTCATCATGAACTGCTGGGTGCTAACACCAGTCTTGGCAGGGTTATTGCTGTACTTGCTCCAGTTCTTGTGAGGCTCTTATCCTCTGTTGTTTCAGGTGGTTCCTACTATAGTACTTGATATAACATACAACTCAAATCCTGATTTATTTTCCCCCTAAGTTAATTCTCCTTAAGATGCATGCCTGTTTTACCCATCCTCCCACATTACCCTCCAAGCGCACCCACATCCTTGAGTGAAAGCAATCCCACAAATGGATTTAACTGTTCCCAAGGGAGGAGCAATCCTTACTGTCTTTCCCAATCAGTTCCCTTATATCTACTACAGTAACCTTACTTCCTCCCACAGTGTACAGAGCCTTTGTCTGGGAAGGAACAGGTCAGTCAGCAGAACCACTGGGGTTAACCAAGCAAGTGGCTTCTGCTTTAGCACTTTTACATCCCAGTGTTTCCATGTCCCAGCATGTATCACTCTCAGGTTAGTCTTTAGTAAGTTCATTGTATTGCTCAGTCTTTCCAGAGACAGTAGGTGACAGGGGATGTGATACATGCAATGAATGCCATGTTTCTTGGCCCTGGTTGACTATGGAATTGTTTTGAAAATAGGTCCTGTTGCCTGACTCAATACTGAGGTACCATGTTGATAAACAACTTGCTTTTCAAGGCCCAGGATATCGTTCTGGACAGAGGCATGGGTTACAGGGTATGTTGCCAGCAACCTGAAAGTCATCTCCACCATGACAAGTACATAACACTTGTCTTGGCAGGTTCATGGCAGCAATTCCAGTTGAGAACATGCTTGTTAGTGCAAACGGGCTGCCTCAGTAGCCTGCTGTTACCAAAGAAGTAAACTACAACAGAATTTCATAGCAAGCACCTGAACCTTTCCAGTTCCTCATTGCCTGTCTGTTCTTATCATTTATGAAGTTGAAGGTCCCTGGAAAATGTGTGTCTTTGGAACTGAACACAAGCCTGGCCACCAATACCTAGAAGAGTGTTAATAATATCTATAAAAATACTCAGATACTAGCAGATGTTTCCAGAGCATTTACCCTTTCTATCCAAGAGAAGATAGTGACTGCCCACAGTGTCACAGTGAGCTTGGGAAGAGCTATTGCTCTGCTCTAGGCAGGTGCCACAGTGCTCATCATATTCCCCCTGGGACTCTCCAAGCCACATGCTGCTAGGGTGTCAGCAGGCCACTCAGCTGCCCCCCACCTCAAATTCATTTTATGAACCCCAGCCGCTGATACTAGCACACATCCTTGGCCTGATTTGTGCATGGTGCCTGTGCACCCACAGCCACTGCTTCCCTGCAGTGTGGGTTTCTGTGTGGGACCTCACCTCATGTCAGAGGTTAGAAAAGAGGTACCTCTAGGCTACATACACTGTGTGAATCACTGACTCCCAGCTCCTGTGGAGGGATAGTCCCATGCAAATGGACTCAGCCATCACAGTTACTCTCTTTGCTTCAAAAGGCACCTTCTAGGCCAGGATATAATTTCCAACCATTTCTTGGTTTTCATCCTACCACAGAAATAAGTAAGCAGTTTCCTTCCACATACCTCTGCCCCCACACAGTCTTATCTAACAGAGAAAAAGGAAGCCCCTCTGCATAAATTGCATGATTCAGTTTCAGCTATGAAACTGAATTATGCAAGATAGAATGAAAATCTTCCCATCCAAAATTAATAACTCTGCAACAAATGCTTCCCTCTGCGATTTCATTGCCCCCTCTTCTGGTGTCATTTATTTGGCAATAGAACTTCTTCCTAGCTTAGATGTTCACAACACTTGCCTCATGAGAAGTGCAGTTGAGGAGGAGGACTGAGGTCAAGCAGTGTTCTTGACCAGCAGGAGTCACTGCTGTGACTTTTAAATGAGGTGTCCTCTAAAATAATTACTATAAAAAGGATGGATGTCAGTGTTTATTGTGTGTGTATATATATATATATACACACACCAGCATTTAGTACTAGGGCAGTGTTCAGCTCCCCTTCTTTGCAGTAAACCAAAGATAGAAATGGAAGACATTTTACTCCATGCATTGGATATGTTTCATGAACCCAACTACATCAGATATATATTTGTGCCTAAGCAGGACTGGAGAGGGTGCTTTGAGCCCTCTATTTTATATCTGTATATGCAGTATCCACTACTACTCGAGCTAAACAATAACTATTGAAAAACCCCAAACATATAGGTATGTCATATAGATAAGAAAGGAGTCTTGCATCAGCTCTGTGTGCATAATAATCAGTCAAGGAAACACCATATATCTGTTCAAACTGCTTGTGCCCACTGATCCAGGATGTCTCAAATATCTTACAAGCCATCTACAAAAAAGCTCTTCTCCACATAGCACATCTGCATGCTGCAGAGTGATGCCAGCATTTCAGCAAATCTCTCAGCAGCCACTATTGCACATTCTAGTCACATTCCACCTCCTGTGGTGCTGGGACCCAGAAATTTTGGTCTGGGAAGTTGCACAACCTGTTGTGCCCAATGGTAGCAGTATGTCAGTGCAACGGTCCCAAGTTTCTTTTTTCTGCCACAGTAAGTCAGGCCCTTGCAGAATATTTCTTCCCTTTTCCTGTAACTGTATATACCCAACAATTGCCATCTGAAAATAACCAATGACCTGCTGCACTTTAGAAGGTCACTGAGATGCAGAAGAGAGAAGGAACATCTTGAGGTAGCCAGAAATCAGTCTTGTAAAATGTTCAGTGTGGACTAAAAATGTTGTTCTGGAAAAGGACAAGTCAGGGATTCATCCTTCTGACAGACCACTGCTGTTCCCTAGCTGCTCTCACTGGAACTCTCCATGCCAGAATGTCAGGGGCACATCATCGATGGCATCCATCTAAAGACACTGCTGACCAGAAAGAATGAGTTTCCAGAATCCATCCTGGTCTCTGATGATTCCATTGCTGCTCAGCTCTGCCCACTGCTGCCTCTCTCACTAGTACCCTTCTGGTTTGCTTCAGTTTGGTTTGGTTTGGTTTTCTTACCCCATACTCATATACAGCAAGGCAATTCCTTATGGATTATTGTCAAGACTAGACTTGTCCTATCTGTTTTGTACAAACTACTGTGAAGATTAATTAAAGGGGATGTAGTAAAGAACATGCTGTGCTCAAGCAACCTAGGCTCGCTCACCTAGCCTTCTTTTCTTAATGCCCCTGCAAATAAGCCTAGAACGGTGGGTGAATAAAGTTCTCTAGTGGACATTTGTCCCTATAATAGCCTTTATTGACCCCAACCCCTCTGCTGAATGTCTGACTTTTGACCACTTTGCATTTTACACTTTTTCCCCCTAGCTTTTCTTTGTGGGTGGCTCCTCAGGGCTGTGCATAAGTGTAGCTACTTCAGTAGATAAAGAAAGGACTTTTTTTCTCTTGATAAAACCATAAACATCTAAACAGACCATAAACATCTGGGCTCAAGACACTTTAGTCCTGAATTTCTTTGAGGTTAAAGTGGGGAAAAAAAATGGTTCTAAATGATAAATGTAACAAAAGAAGAAAAGGACTTTGCTGCCAAATGGACAGTTCAGCAATGGTACACTGCTGATGTAGATCTGCTGTCAAAAGAGCATGCAGGGTTATAGAATAAATGAAGGATAGCACTGACAATATTACAGTACTCATAGATATTGGTGATGGCTTGGTTTCCTCTTTAGCATGTACTCCTCACACCATGAAGCAGTCTGATGTCTTCTGCAGACCTATCACCCCATGCAGGTCTGTCACTGCATTTCTCATACAACATCCTTCCCTTGCTTTGGTCCACCAGGGAGGACAGTACTTCTTGCTACACTACCTTCAGCACTACAACAGGCAATGGTAAAACTGTATGGTAAACCAGCAGGGAATAAAAGCTGTTAAACAGATACAGATTAGGAGAAGAAATCGCTCTGAGCAGTCCAAATGTTATTCATGCCTTTGGTGGAGGTGCTTGGCTCTATTGGCTGCAGCCATGAGAGCACTGCACAGGATGCTGAACAGGAGTCAAATAGCTCTGACAAGAGGATGACTGACCAATTCAAAAGTCACAGGTGAACACTGCACAAGCTTCTTTCTTCTCCTCTTTGGTTGACAATTGACCTATCAGTAGAAGCAATGGAGGTCTCTGGGTGATGATGTAGCAGCATGGTCTCATTTCAGTTCTGGCCTCTAAGAGCTTCCTGGGGCAGATGCACAGCCTGCAGACACTCTGGTGCCTGCTACCCATACAGGAGACATGATGAAACCAAACCTAACTGGCAAAATCTACAATTGGACTTTTTTAGAACCTTTTTTGGTTTCTGCAAAGGCTTCAAATGATGAGTGACTTTCATAGTGTTAAATGTGATGTTTGCTCTATGGTGAATCACTTAGTATTTAAAACAAATTCTGCACTTTCCTGGAAGATAACATTTACAGAAAGTACAGCTGCTAATCGGTACTGATGGCCAGACCACGAGGTCCTGTAGATTAAGCCAAATAAACTTCTTTATATCATCTGAGTTTTCAACTGTAATTTCCTGTCATGCTTATTTTTATGTTTTTATCTGGGTTATTCAGCTTACTAGTGTTAATTATTTTCATATCATTATAATGTCGTGGTGCTTTTTCTTCCATGCTCCAACCCTCCCTATTTATTTCTATCCTCCCCCAGGAAATTTTCAGTATTAAGATTTTGAGTTCTTGAAGATGGAGGCTATGTCTTCTACTACAAGTGCTATAAACCAGTAAATAACAATCCTAGTGAATAACAGCATCACCAAAAATACAAACATGGCTGATAACATAGCTGGATTCCTTTCTCTTGTGCCTCCTATTCCAAAATAATGCTATTCAAGATGAATGACTGAGCCTTTCTGGTGTAGAAGATCTAGCTGTCTGATGCAGTATTCTCAGCCTGGCACTTCATAAAATGCTTAACTTCTGCAGTAAATACAATCTGCTAATACCTCTGTTAAGCACTTTTCTAAAGGAGACTTTTTATGTTCGAAACTACTAAGCACATACGATGTCCCATAAGCCAGTTAACATTATTTCTGCTACATTCATCCTTCACATTTTTCTTTCATTTTATTGTCTAAAACATGGATATTTCCCATATTATTTTTTCTTATCTGATTAGTTTCCTGTTATACAGCAAAATGTTTGCAACTTAAAGATAAGCAAACTCAGTTATCTTTGCAGGCTAATGATTTCACTTTGGGAACTGCAGGAACCTCACAATGCCATTCTGAAACTATATCACCTCAAAAAGTTATGGGCACTAGAACAGTAAAAATGTTATAATTATTACGAAATAAATGTATTTTTGTTCAATTGAACACAAGGCTAATGAAAAATGAAGTTCAGGAACAGCAAGCAAACCCAAATCTTTCAGTATCTTCCTCCTTATTTACTGGTAGCATTTCTACAGTACAGAGGCATACTGCAATCAGGAAGCTTTGGTGAAGTACAGTAACAACAAATATAACAAATCAGCTTTGCTTTTAGCTGCATGACAGGTACTTGTCAATAGATCAACTGAGAGTTACAAGCTTTAAAAACAATGCAAGAAGAAACACAGCAATTCAGCTCCTTTTCTAATAAATGGATTGGCCCAATTCAGTGGGACCTTAAGAAACTAACACTTGTCTGATACATACAGAATTTACAAGAGTTTCCAAAGCACCCTGAGATATCAGAAGTCAATGTCTCCCCTGGGATACAAATGCCTCAAGGTCTGACTAAAGACTTGGAACTCACTAATAGTCCTTCCACTAACTGGGGCGGGGGGGAGAGATGAAACCAGCCAAAAGCAGTGTAAATTAGTCCACCACACCTCGTGCAATCACAGAGAGACTGCCACTAGTGTGGGAGCTGCTTAGTGGCAGTTGAACTCAGGTGTTCCTCCAGTATGTGGCTGTGACTGGAGCGCAGATGTTTCCTATGCAGATACTCTGCCTCTACATTTCTGACATGCAGTGATTTCTCCTTGCACAGTCCCACTGTAACAGTTACTTTTAATGTTCATAGCTTGCATTCAGTTCTTGAGAAAAGGTAGGGGTAGCATGTTAGTGGGTAGTAAGAGGCAATCAAAGATTGTGGCAGCAGTGAGCAGGAGGTGGCACTGCAGAATCCAACTGTAACTTTCTGAGTCAGTCCCTCTAGTGTTGCAGAAGCTGTTGGTTTTTTTCACGGAAAACAATGGATTTTGTAAAATATCATGCTTTTTATTTAGTATGTTTGTATTTCCCCCTACAACGTGGCAATTTTTTAAAGCAATTTTCCACTAATTCAGTTTGCATGGTATTTTTGTCTTATGCCTTTAAGAAATTCCTACCTTCTTCTTTAGTCTTCATTTTATAAAACATGGGAACATTCTAAAAAACCAATCTGCATGTAAAAAAAAAAAATACACAGCCCTTGCACTGCCTTATGGAAGACAGTCTTTTCCTGCAAGAATAAACATATTCCTTTCCCAGTCAGCTATCCTCAGCACCCCAATAGCCTCTGTGAGGTCTGTGTGAGATGGCTGTGCAGAGGAATTTGCAGACTTACCTTTGCAGAGGCCCATATGCCTCAAGCTGATAAAGCGCAAGAGAGCCAGCAGCCTAGTGTGGGCGAGACAAGGGTGCCTCCTGCACTCAGTCTGTACACTGCATTCTGCTTGGGTATGAGGATGAGCTCTCCTCCTCCAACATCAGCCTGAACACTCCATGCAAATACCCAACTAGTCTATTGCAGTTCAGCAGCAGCATCCCCCAGCCAAGGTGGTGAGAGCCTACTCCTTACTCTTCTTCAGTCTGGAGGTGTCTCAGCCAAACTGATCAGGGAAAGTCAAGGGTGAGTGTCTCAGTTACGTGTACCTGAGGTTAACAACTATAGTAGTTTTAGAACAACAGATGATTCACAACTGAGTATGCTACAGGTTCTCTTTTTTTTGTTGTTTCTGGTCAGCCTGGAGAATGCCTACAACTGTCAAAAGCATCTTCTGTATTTGTGGGTGAGTAAGCATGCAGATAGTACCTGTGAATGCTCTGTGGTTATAAGCCACAGTAAGTTATTTTTTACCTCAGTGGCAAGCAGGACTGAATGGCAAGAGAGCAAACCACTTCTTCAGCATGAATGAGTGCTGAATAATCTGTTCTTAGAATAATAGCTGTGCATACATTTACATTCCACTATCTGTCTGTATGCAAAACCTCCTCTGTATGAAACAGGTCTTGAACCTCCTGCTGCCCTAATTCCACACCCCACTCCCATTCTCAGTCCCTCTGGACTGGGGTCTCACAAGCGCTTTTGAAGTGTCTACAGATTGTGCTCTATGGACCCATCAGCTCTTCCCTCTCCCATTCTCCCTCTCCTAGGAATCTTCAGTTCCCTAACTTCCCTGAAGTCACTGTGCTTTAAGCCTTATTCACACGTATCTTAGGGATTCTTTTTCACCTTTCTGCCTGTTTCTTCTCAAGTGTCATCCCAAGCAGGCTGGCTAGTCCATCTCTCCCAATCTATTGCTTAAATGAGCATCTGCTGCAGACAAAGACTAAAATAAACTGCACATCTGTTCATATTTATGGAAGGATAAAGTTTATGTGGTTCTTTATTACCTGTAAATATAAACACTTGCAGATAATTTTCAGCAACTGATTCTTGCTAAAATCCTTGACAATCAAAGTAACCGGAGACTGCAGTGAAAGCATGAAGTGCAACCCCTCCATTCTCATGGCTTTCTATTTAAGGTTTTCTCCTCAGGTACGGATGAACGCCAGTTTTGGATAAAACATCACTGAATCCTCATCGGCCTCCCACAGACTTGAGACTGGAAGAGAGCCGTGTTCCTCTGGCTCCGTGAACATGCAGCACAGCCAAGTTCTGTTGTAACTAAACCAGTTACCGTGTTAACACAGCAGGCAGACTGTACTGTGCGCTAACCTTCTTGACGGATACGGAACTGGAGCCGAGGAAGCGGATCCCGGCCGCTGGCCCCAGCGTCTCCCGACCCCGGGCTCTCCGCCAGTTCCGGCCCCGTGATTTCCCCACCAGTGGGGCCGCGGCTCCGCATCCATGGGACACGAGGGCAGAGGCGCCCGGGCGCGGGGGACGGGATGGCGCAAAGGTGAAGGGGCAAAAGGGAGAGGGGCCGGGG
>JBAFWW010054259.1:0-10836 GCA_036873685.1 Agapornis canus | reverse complement strand
CTCCACGCAGCCTTCTCTTCCCCAGGCTGAACAGCCCCAACTTTCTCAACCTGTCTTTGTATGGGAGATGCTCCAGTCCCCCGATCATCTTTGTGACCTCCTCTGAACTTGTTCCAACAGCTCCATGTCCTTTTTCTGTTGAGGACACCAGGACTGCACACAATGCTCCAAGTGAGGTCTCACGAGAGCATTCTACATTCCCCCTTTTTTTTGCAGAACTATAGTTAACCCCTCAGTTCTTCTTTTAGCCTCTCCTTCTACTTTGGGGTTCCAGTTTCTGAAGTTACAGCCTCTAGCCTCAATAGCTTTGAGACATTCTCACAAAACTTGAAAGTCCTAGGTAACCAGCCCAACTGTTTTAGATACTTCAGAGGACAACTCAGCCCTGTAACATATAAAAACCAAACCAAGTTTCCACTGTTTGCAATGGGGTTTGCTTGTTACTCTCCTCTTTTGTTTGTTTGTTTGTTTCCAAGTCTGCTTGATTCTGTTTCCACAGAGGGATCAGTGCAATCCAAGTAAGACAAAAGCTACACTATCCATGTACCAAGGATAGGACATGTAATTTGGGGTGGGCTGCATAAGGTTTGTGCATGCTTTCTAGCTTCACTCTGAGACTTTGGGGGTTACTTTTCTGGTTGGACAACTAACATCCAAAATTCCCTAGGCAGATAACTTAAGGTTTACCTTTATATCCAAACTAAATAGCAATGTAGAAAGGGGATGGATGCAGTAGGTCATATTAATGTAGGAGTTAAACCACCTTTATATGCTGATGCGCTTGGTCTGTGCCTAAGCCAAGGTATAGTGAAAAGAGAAGAGGACTGAAGAAAGATGGGAACTGTGATCATTCATTGATATATGAAGTCTCAGGTCAGGAGCAGAGTCTTGCATAGGCTCCTGCAGCACTGCTCGGTTGGCTCAGCCATACCACGCTGCTAATCTGTGACATACCATTTCAGCCCAAACTGCCAACAGGCTGTATGTGTGTTTTGTTTTATTTTACAGCTCAGCTTTGTCCTGTCAGCATGGGTGAGTGATAATATAACCCTGGAGCCATTCCAAGCACTGTGGAGCCATTCCATGCAACGTGGCCAAAGATCAGTTATTTGAATTTTAATGCTATCAGGATACAAACACTTTCCAAATATTTGTTTTCAAAAGAAAATTGGGTTTGAAGGAAGAAACGATGGGTTTAAACTGCACAACAGCAACTGCAGCCAGAGAAAGGAGTGAGAATATGTGAGAGAAACAGTCCTGCAGGCACCCAGGTCAGTGAGGAGGAGGGGAAGGAGGAACTCCAAGCTCTGGAGCAGAGGTTCCCCTGCAGCCTGTGGTGCAGCCCATGGTGAGGCAGCTGTGCGCCTGCACCCCATGGAAGTACATATTGGAGCAGATCTTCACCTGCAGCCCATGGAGGACCCCACACTGGAGCAGGGGGATGCCCAAAGGGGAATGTGACCCTGTGGACAACCCACGCTGAAGGAGGCTCCTGGCCAGGACCTGTGGCCCCTTGGAGACTATGTTGAAGAAGTCTGTTCCTGAAGGGTTGCATCCGTGGAAGGGACCTGTTCTGGAGCAGGGGAAGAGTGTGAGGAGTCATCCCCTAAGGAGGAAGGAGCAGCAGAGGCAACGTGGGATAAACTGACCACAACCCCCTGTGCCTCCTGGGGGAAAAGGTAAAGAAATCAGGAGTGAGGCTGAGCCCAGGAACACAGGAGGGGTAGGGGAAAGTGCTGTAAGATGTAGGTTTTATTTCTCATTACCCTGCTCTGGTCTCATTAGTAATAAATTCATTTCCCCAAGTCGAGTCTGTTTTGCCCCTGACAATAATTGATGAGTGATCTCTCCCTGCCTTTAGCTCAGGAGCCTTTCATTCTGTTTCCTCTCCCCTGTCCAGCTGAGGAGGGCAGTGACAGAGTTGCTTTGGTGGGCACCTGATGTCCATCCAGGGTCAACCTACCACCCACAGGTTCCCAGCTCCTCCTGTTCATTGTTTCATTTTCCCAGTGGCTCTTTCATGGCCTTGGCTTTGTTTCTTTGTTGGTAACACTGGATGCCGTGTAGAGGCAGCAACTGTATGCTAAAAGCATGACCACCTCAAGCAGAGCTCAGAAGCTCTATATGGGTAAGACCCCCCAGCTCATTATATCACGACTGTAAACATGTCCGTCCCTAACAGGCAGGACAGATACTTTGGTGAACGTTAAGAGGGGGACAGAAGTTGGCAATAATCTATCTAGTATCTAATGATCGGAAGCAGAACCCTTGAAATTACATGCTTATCTATACATAAACTTCTGTTGCTGGTTAGATTTGAAACCAGAGAATTTATTTCAAATCTCAGAATTTGCCAGAAAGCAAAAGTATGGCACCAGTCTGTCTAGAACCTTGTTCATAAACACTGCTGTAAAGTCAGTGTAGTTTAGGTTAGATGAATATGAAACAGGCTCTGCTCAGTTAGTTGGGTTCTGGATGTATACACAGAGAATTTGGCTTAAATATATTTCCCAAAAAAGTCACACAAAAAGTTGTGAACTGATGATGAAGGCAGTGTGCGTATCAAATTTTAAGCTAAATCAGTGTGATTTTTATACACAAACCCATCTTGCTATAGAAAAAAACACCTAAGATGATTGTCTCTTTGTGCCTAACGTTTTTGCATGTAGAGAGAAGAAAAGAGAACTGTCTTCTGTTCATTGATTTTACAAGCAAGAAACACACCCCAAACTTGTTTAATCCTATTTTTCTTTCTTCCCTTTCTCTGGGGAGCTTTTGTGCTACCTGTGGCAACTAGTAGTGTTTCACAGACATCAGGGTTAAGCAGCACTCAGGCAAGCTCCAAGTGAGCTCTCACATCTTGCTGTCCAAACAGCAAGACCCTTAACTATGGAGCTAAAGGGGGAAAAAAGGCCTTCCAACTTGGCAGCAGGATTAATGTTTGTTTATCCCTTAATCCTAAAGCAGTCTTGTGGCAATTAGAAAGAGATTCTCACACACTCATCCAAAGATACTGCTACTTTATTATATATACACCTTACTTTATTATATATGCACCCTATTCCTCTGTGATTCAATGACTTACAGAAAATGGCCTGCCTGTTTCTGTAAAAATTAACATAAGCAAAAAAAGTTACCTTTTCTGTTGGTACAGATAATGGATAATTTATGAACTTCACCTCTGTCTTTACCTTTTTACCTACCAACCACATCCAAACACCTAAATGACCGGTATTCTTGGGCTTCATGTTTGTGGTGTTATGTCAAGCAGTCTGCACAGTTCCTGTGGCTGACTGAGTTGCCATCTAGCAGAAGTCTATTTAGGAGGGTATCATGGTCACTACAATAGGTTATTAAAAATATATTTAAACTCTTTAAAGCTTATTGATGATTACATCAAACTGGTCTTTTCTAGAGTCCACCCAAATAGCCAATGTCTCTGCTGCTTGGTTCCCCAAAACCTATGGCTGACAACTGAGAACCATTCAGGCCCACTGCTCATTTCATAAGCACATATGGTACATGACTGGTCATTTCCACTGGTGTGTGCTGGTTCATAGGGTTATGTGGTGGAAGCACAGCATGCACGCTACTACTGAACGTTGCACAAAAGCACTTCTGAGAATGAAATTTTCTGTTCAAATCACTTAAAAAGCAAGCCAATACTCCCAGCCATCAGCAAGGACAAAAATAGGGTATGTAATCTATTCTTTATTTATGTGGATTCCAGTGCATTTTTGCTGGGGGTGTGGAAAGGGGAATGGCAAGTGCTTTCCAACTTTCCATGGGAGAATTATTAGTCCAACTTCTTTCCTGTCTTGTGTACATTGAAAAGGACACAATCTTAGTCCTCCTCTCCAGCTACTTCAGGCCCTGATTACTGGCAGCCTCTGTGGATGTCCTAGGGGATACACAGGTACTACTACAACATCCACTCTCAGGTACTGCCAGTTCCATTACTCTTTTACTGCACTAGCGCAGTTTTCTAGGTGATTTAAAACCAAGTTAACAAAACTGAGTTTAAAAAGTTAATAAAATAGTATAGGCCAGTTCCAGATGACTCTTAAATATCTGCATCAGCCTTCCCTGATCCAGGCACACACTTCCCAAGGGGGCTGAGATCAGAGCTAGAGTATTTCCATTCTGCATGCACTTACTTGCTGATTTTAGATCTAGATAGAATATCCACCCTGTATTGCAAAAGTTCTTTCCATTGCTCAGAAACATAGCCTGCTTAGGACTTTCCATGCCAAAAGCATTTGCTGTCTTTTTCCTCCCCTTCCTCCTTTTCCCCTTCCCTTTACTGTTTTTCCCTTCTGCTATCGACACAGTAGAAGGAAACAAAATCTCCCATGATGAGTTCTGGTTGTCTAAACTTCATTGCTCCAGTTTTCAATAATGAATGAGCCATTTATACTTTCTTTCATCTCTATGTCCATGCACAGGTATAGAATCATAGAATGGTTTGGGTTGGAAAGGACCTTAAAGCTCATTCAGTTCCAACACCCTTGCCATGGCCAGGGGCACCTTAGACCATGTCACCCAAGGTTCTGTCCAGCCTGGCCTTGAACACTGCCAGGGATGGAGCATTCACCACTTCTTTGGCCACCCTGTGCCAGTGCCTCACCACCCTCACAATAAAGAACGTCATCCTTATATCTAACCTGAACTTCCTGAATGTGATGATGGTAATCTTGTGGGAAGAGTATTCTTCCCAAAAGCTTTTAGGTGCTAATGTATAATGGTGGCAGATTGTATGAGTTGCTAGGTGAAGGGATTCTGTTAAATTAAGAGTATTTGCTGTCCTCATGGCAGCAGTAAGAGGCATTACTTGCTGCCAGCATCCTTCTCTGCTCTTGGAAGGCCAAGTTTTTGGGAAAAAGGTAATGACTTACCAAGAAGAAACTGAGGGAGCAAAGAGTTTACAAATGAACCTTGTTACCAAACCAGAACAGAGGTGGTGTGTAACAACTGTTTAAGAGATTGTTAAAGAATTCTTTAACTTACAAGAACATGAAAAAGCAGGTAAGTGTAAAAAGCAAAGGTGGCTTGAAATATTTCACCATTTCTAAGATAAAAACCAAACCTACATTTCAGAATTTACTACCAATGTTTCTTAATTCTTTCACCTCAATCATTTTGAGCTTTTTCTTGTGGCAGGTTGACACGTCTATTACATTTTTACTTCCGAAGTGCTTTCTGTTTGGCACTGCTTCTGGTGATGCTGTGATTTTGCCCGTACTTTAAAGAACAGCCACAGTATTCGAGCTAACACAAGGAATTGAAATGCAAGCATCTGAAAGATAAATCTAATTTAAAACTCTTTGTGCTAAACATCTTGTGTTATGGTGTCAACAAGAACCTTTGTAATAGCTAACAAACAATGAAAGGGAAACCTGGTGGCTTGCTTTCATGGTTCAAGCAAAGTGAAAAGTAAGAACTAAACAAGATCTTAAATTATCTGCTCTATGTTCAGCTGTGTCCTTTTCAATAACCTACAATGTTCTGTAGTCAGAAAGACAAACATACTATAATTTACTGCTTATAGAGTCCCATTTGAACAGTGCATGCTAGATAGAAGAGGGTAGAAAACACAGTTATTTTCCAGAACTAGGAATTGTTCTCCGTAGACCCAGTTAAAATCTCTTAACAGAATTTCGGTACTCACTGTCTGCAATCTGCTTTTCTTTGCAGCACATCATATACTTTTTAGTGAGGCAAAATGTGAATGAAATTCAAATGCCAGGACTTCGTAATTCAGCATTCTGACCTCTATTCATAATCTCTTTTCCTTTCAAGAATCAGGTCTTGTCCCAGGCCCATGAAATTGTCTTAAAAAATGACAAGTTTCCTATTTAAGCTGCAAGGTATATGTGCATCCCACTTGGTGTTTGAAGTGGAAATTTGTAGACTGACCCTCGTAGTCACAGCTGTTACAAGTGAAGGTTTTAGTATAACCATATGACCTTAAGAACATCACCAAGAATATTAGGTACAGTGAGATAGTGTCAGTTACGAGATCTGATGGTATTATAATATCCTTGTACTTCTTCTTTAGCAGATAGAAAGAGCTCTTTCACTTGGTGTTTGCAATGGGGTTATCATAGTGGTTTCTACCGTCATACGTTTTCATTTCCCAGAAACCACTCTGTATGATGGCAACAAACATAAGATTATTTTAGTTCAAGTGCAATGTTCTGCACAGAATTTGGTACTTGTGCTTTAAATAAGCAGTGTGTAATGATAGTACTACTGCTACCACTAATACTAATAGAGGGCTTTACCTCTTTTTAACTACTTCCTCAAAGCCCAGCTTTTCTCCTCTCTGAAGTAGATTTACTTTGCAGCCATTAGATGGCCATTGAGGGTTTGATTCCACAAGGATTTACACTTAGGATTTTTAAGCAGATTGTCCTGGAGGTCACAAAAATTCCTCAATGGGGATGTCATTTCATTCCATTTCAGGAAATGCTTTTTTAAAAGCAGAGGCAGATGGATGCAATCTTAGTTGGTAAGGGTTTTCTTAACTCCAGTGCACAAACAACTACTTTAGGGCTAATAATTTGCCCTAATAATTTATAGTTCAGGAAATTTAGGTTTTCATAAGCCAATTCCACATTGCAGGGTTTACCTGAGGCTCCAGGAGCTCATGGCTGTTAGGACAGCAATCTGAACTCCAAATAGCACATCTGCCCTCACAAAGGGAATGCTCAGGGAAAGAGCTCTTTTGAGGTGACTGGGTGACTGCACTGTGCTTTGGTAATCCAAACTGTTAAACCTGTTTGGATAACTGATTAAAGAATAAAGCTGACACACCACTATTATCAGTTTCATGACACAAATTAAATAGCGAGGCCAAGATTTTCATGCTTACCTACCTGGTGTTTGGTGCTGCCCTTAAGGTACATAAAGGAGGGTCACTGCTGAGGTTGTAGGAGGTGCTTGCATCTCTTTGGGACCCATCTTCTGACCAGCCAGCCCATCAGGTGATGCCTATTAGACTTCAAAGAAAGGATAAATGCCAAATCACTAGTAATTTTAGTGTGACATTAGTCTTTCATTCTAAAACTGTTAAAAACATACTCTATGCTCTTACTGCATAGATAAATAGCCAACTACAGAATTAATGTTTACTATTTTCACTTTTTTCACATAGGTCCATGATGTCATGCCAACTGCTAGTACTTGTCTTTGGAATATCACTAGCTAGTGATGCATATGCATTTAGAAGCTGTTATTCAGAAGCCCAAGTCTCCATATATTATTATTGCAACCTCACAGATATTCCAATTGTGCCAAAGGATACAGTGAAGCTTTTGCTAACTTTCAACTATATCACACAAGTGACTGCAACTTCATTTCCACTGCTGGAGCACTTGTTTCTGTTGGAAATTGGAACGCAGTATGTCTATCCTGTTACCATAGGAAAAGGAGCTTTCAGGAACCTGCCAAACCTTCGTATCTTAGACTTGGGATACAACACCATTCTTCATCTGGATATTGATGCCTTCGTGGGCTTGCCAAGCCTGGCTGTACTCCGTCTGTTTCAGAACAACCTCGGGGATTCCATCCTGGAGGAACATTACTTTCAAGATTTGAGGTCATTAGAAGAATTGGATCTTTCAAGCAACCAAATCACAAGACTTCAGCCTCATCCCTTGTTTTATAATCTGACAGCCTTAAAAACTGTGAACCTGAAATTCAACCTAATATCCAACCTGTGTGAGAGCAATCTGACCAGCTTCCAAGGAAAACACTTCTTATTTTTTAACCTCAATTCGAATTACCTGTACAAGACAGATGAAACAACCTGGGCCAAATGCCCAAATCCTTTCAGCAACATCACGTTTACCTCACTAGACCTTGGTATCAATGGCTTGAGCACAGAGAAAGTCCAAGCGTTCTCTTCAGCCATTAAAGGGACGCAAATAGGTTCTTTAATATTTAGATTTCATATAATGGGTTCTGGATTTGGCTTTAATAACTTAAAAAACCCAGATAAGGATACGTTTGCAGGACTAGCAAGAAGTGATCTCCGTTCGCTTGATATTTCAAATGGTTACATATTCTCTCTGAAATCTTTAACCTTTCAAAGCCTCGGTAGTCTGGAATTGCTGAACCTTTACAAAAACAAGATAAACGAAATCCAAAGGCAGGCATTTTTTGGCTTGAGAAACCTAAAAACTCTCAATCTCTCAAGTAATCTTTTAGGCGAGTTGTACGATTATACTTTTACAGGTCTACATAGTGTCATGTATATTGATCTACAGCAAAATCATATTGGGATAATTCAAGAAAAATCATTCAGTAACTTAGTAAGTCTGAAAATAATTGATCTTCGAGACAATGCCATTAAAAACCTCCCTTCCTTTCCACATCTGACCTCTGCTTTTTTAGGTGACAATAAACTAATGTCCATATCTGGCAAACCACTAGCAGCAACATACCTGGAATTAGAAAGAAATTGGTTGGCAAACCTGGGTGACCTGTACATCCTTTTCAAAGTTCCAGATGTGCAGTATATCTTCTTAAAACAGAATCGCTTCTCCTATTGTGTGAAAAATGATAACGCTATAAAAAACAAACAGTTAATCTATATGGATCTAGGTGAAAATATGTTACAGCTTGTGTGGGAGAGAGACTTATGTTTGGATGTGTTCCATGGACTATCCAAACTGCAGGTTCTACATCTGAATAACAACTACCTTAGTGCTCTTCCACAGGAGGTTTTTAGAGGTTTGATATCCCTAAAAAGACTTAATCTAGCTTCCAACCTATTGTCTCATCTTTCTCCTGGGATTTTCCCACAAAGCCTAACAAACCTAAACTTATCTGGAAACCAGCTTTTTTCCCCTGATCCTGAAGTCTTTATGACCTTGAGTGTTTTGGATATAACACATAATAACTATGTTTGTGACTGTACTTTAAGGAGCCTACTAGTGTGGCTAAATGAAACCAACGTAACCCTAGCTGGCTCAGACTCTGACAGGTACTGTGTATACCCACCTGCATTTGCAGGGGTACCACTATCATCTCTGACATACGATGGCTGCAGTGAAGATGAACTCCAGCAGACACTCAGGTTCTCATTATTTGTCTTCACCTCTGTCACTCTTCTAATGTTTCTGATGGCAGCCATCATTTTTACTCGTTGTCGGGGTATTTGTTTTGTCTGGTATAAAACTGTAACCAAAAAAGTGATAGATAGGCATCCAAAAGTAGCAGATAAAGGCGAATACAAATATGACGCGTATTTGTGCTACAGCAAAAATGACTTCGAATGGGTCCAGAATTCTTTGCTGAAGCACTTGGATTCACAGTATTTTGATAAAAACAGGTTTACCTTGTGCTTTGAGGAAAGAGATTTCTTGCCTGGGGAAGAACATATCAACAATATTCGGGATGCCATTTGGAACAGCAGGAAAACAATTTGCATTGTGACCAGGCAGTTTCTCAAAGATGGGTGGTGTGTGGAAGCCTTTAATTTTGCCCAGAGCAGGTACTTTTGTGATCTGAAGGATGTCCTCATTATGGTAGTGGTTGGGTCCCTTTCTCAATATCAGCTGATGAAACACAAACCAATTCGAAACTTCTTACAAAGGAGTCAGTATCTGCGGTGGCCTGAAGATTATCAAGATGTGGACTGGTTTTTAAATACCCTTTCTTGCCGAATTCTGAAGGAAAAGAAAGTGCAAAGGAAAGACAATGGTATAGAGCTGCAGACTGTAGCAACAGTCTCACGTTGTGGGTCACAGGCTCGTTAAATAGCCCATTTCAAGCTGTGCCATGGCAGGAATAAACAGAAGTTGGCTTCATCTTTCCTTGGAAAAGCAAGCAGAAAGATAACTGTTTCAGTCTAAATCCTACTAAACATGGAGACTGCTTGAAAGCAATCAGCAAATATGTGAAGGAGCAATCATTTTATGGGCTATGACCCACATTTGCAGAAGAATGGAATGAATCACAGATACTTCACATTTTGGATGCTCAGCTTCAGGCACTAAAGAATTCAGGTTTTTGGAGTACTACTTACTGACAGGTCTGTTTCAGTTAGAGAAGGTGGTGGTTTTAAACAGAGTCCATGGTACTGTACAGGAGTGACCAAGCATGCTTTCATGTATGGCCTAGCCTGACCATGGGTTCACAGCTTACTTACTCCGTTCTGAACTCTGTAACTTTTCATGCTCTGTTTCAAAGTAGAACCAGTGCTTTGCACCTTTATACTTTAAATGAGTGTAACACATTTCATTTATTTATCTACTCGATTAGCCTCAGCTTCTCAACTGGAATGTACAAACTTCGAACTTCATTCATCCCCTTCCCCTCCACAACTTCTCTGCTTGGTGGTAAAACGAGGATCATCAGTCTACTTCACTTACTGCTGTTCCAGCCAAGTGCTTTCTCAGTTGTGCTGCCTCCTGCCCTGCAGAGAGGAACAGGTATCCCCAGAGAGCTGAAGCAAGGCTGAGCTTGAAAAGCAAACAAGAAACTACCTCAACAGCCGTACAAGCTGTACACCAGTGATATGTCTGATAGCGCAGTGGCTGCCCAACGCCTTTCACACACCCTGGGAGTGGAAAGCACAGACAAGTGGTGTGCAATTTGGTTGTTCATTCTGTGTCCTGACCAGTTCTAAGGCTTTTTTTTATTTTTTTATTTTTCTTTTTTTTGTGCTTCTGTTGAACTATTTTTCATTATTTCCTGTACCTCTCTAATCATTTTAGCACTGTTTGTTCAGGTATAGAATCATAGAATAGACAGGGTTGGAAGGGACCTTAAGCTCATCTAGTTCCAACCCCCCTGCCATAAGCAGGGACACCTCACACTAAACCATGC